>MDKJ01279460.1:0-34556 GCA_005239525.1 Nicotiana knightiana | reverse complement strand
AAATCAATTGGCCTGGGTTTATAATCCAGCTTCTTCATAGGGTTCTAAATGGAACCAAGACTCATGCCATACCCTATAAATTTATTCTCACGGCTGTAATTGAACATTTCAAGGTACCCTGAAATTACTCCAAGCCAAAAACGAAAAACCTGGTCCTTCCCAGCCTTAAGCCTCCTAGCCTAGTGTAGATCAACCAGTGAACCAATTTGGAATTTTTTTATTTTTTTTGCTCATGTTCCAATGTTTTTATTTCTCCTTATGCTTTGTGGTAGGATCTTATCAATCAATGACATTCACTGCTTTTTGCTCTAACTGTTTGTTGATATTTCTTAGATGGCTAATATACCTAGATTGATATATGATGATTAATCCATGACTGCATTTGAAGTAGCCCCGGTGGCCATGAGTAATTTCTAAAGTCTGGTTATGTTACTTATTTATGCAACTTTTCGATGATGCCAAAAAGGGGGGAAAATGGTTGTGCTTAACTTTGAGTAGTAATGTTTAATACCTAATGAACCTGGTCTTTGATGATAAGTGATAAAAAGGTAAAATGTTCTAACATTGTGTTCATGTTCAGATGAGTTGAAACAGGGCCTAAACTTATAAAAAACACAAAGTTTGTCATTATCAAAAGGGGAATTTGTTGGCCCAAGTGAAGGTTTGTTTTGAAGATTGACAAAGGAAGCTGAAGCATGAACCAGGTCCATCCCTTGTGTACATAGACACGGGCAGATTCGAGCATAGGGGATGCACGTGAAGGAGATAAGCTTGACCTGGTATATTTGATATCTCATGATCGAAAAAGTTTCATAATTGATAAGGAGAAGGACTCCTTACTCAAAGAGAACACTATCCAAGATAAGGGAGGAGTTAGAAGTTGAGAACAACTAGAACTCTTCCACCAAGGAAGAGTAGCATTAGAACTCTAGTTGTATCCTGATCTACTAACTCTATATATTGCATGATGTTCTCATTCTACAGGCACGCACAAAAGTAGAAGTTAAACGTGAGTTGAGAGCAAAATAGCAAGGCATTTTGCAAGCAATTCTTGTGCGATTCAAGTGTGCGAACCTGAAGCTACATGAACCAGATAGAAGAACCAGTTCCAAGTGTCTGTCCTTTATTCTAGTTCAATTGTAGTAGGTGGTTTCAAATTGTAGCTTTCAGCTTTATCTAGAGGCAATTGTAATAGTACACTGAGTATTCAAGTCAAAGTTTATTTGAAATTGTCGCAACAGTTAGAGGCTGGTTGCCATAACGTGATTAGAGTTAATCCTTAGGTTTACAAAGTGTTTTGTAAATGCAATTTTGGCTCAGTGATTTAGTGGAGTGTTTGAGAAAATCCTACTGAGAAGTAGGTCGTGGTTTTCTCACCTTTTGAGCCGGGTGTTTTTCACGTAAAATACTTGTGTTCTTTACTTCCCGCATTTACTATTTCAACAATAGTAGATTAAGGAACACTTAGAAGAACCAGGTTCGTCCATAATCAGTTCACCAAAAATTGAATACCACACAAATCACCCCTGTGATGTGGTATTGAAGTTAAAACATCTAACTTTGTATTCTGTTTCTCTTCCAATGAAATTAAAAAGACAAGAAACAAGACCAACTTACGTCTTTTGACTATAGCAATCCTAAGAACGGAAGTATAAAATACATATACTAGTGATGTCAAGCGCTGAGTCTATATACAAGTTCGAGTTCCCAAAGGACTAAATAGAAAAAAACAAATAGAAAGACAAGTTTTTAGGTTACTTCTTACAATAAACTAACAATGACTTACAGTAATTAAATGTAAAAAAATAATGTCACGCACATATACTGGTGGCGTGCTTTATGTTGCGAATATATGAAGTTCACATTTGGACACTAAATTTGCCTAACTTAACATAATTAATTTAGTTTAGCTAAAAGTTAACATATAAAGGTGAGGCCATTTTATCCCTTATAGATCTGCTCTTCTTATCTTCCATACTTTCTGATGGATTTTTCTCCTTTCCATTTCAAGCCCAGGTCAGCTCTTTCTATATTTTTCAACACCTCTTTCCTCTTTGTACTCTTGCTTTACACTCTCACTTTCAATGGGTTTAGCCAATCCCAAACACACGTCCATTTATCGAAAACTAATAATAATGACTGCTCTGACTTATACAAACTAAATGATTTACAATCTAAATGTGCCTACATAAAATCAAGCAGTTCGTGCTCTGGAAAAGGGTATGTGAATTATCTCGAGATCTTCTACTGCATCCTAGGTTGGTCTCCACTACTAGGGTACACTCTCCTGCTTTTATGGCTTGTTTTGCTGTTTTATTTGTTGGGTAATACAGCAGCTGAGTACTTCTGCCCTTCTGCTGAAGGCTTATCCAAAGTCATGAATCTTTCCCCTACCATAGCTGGAACCACTCTTCTCCCTCTAGGAAATGGTGCTAATGATGTCTTCTCTAGTATCATCTCCTTCACTCGATCCAGCAGTGGCGGGGTTGGGCTTAACAGTGTTTTAGGTGGTGCATTTTTCGTGTCTTGTGTCGTTGTGGGAGTCATAAGTATGGTCGTATCGCCAAGCCGTAGGCTAACCATTGATAAGCCAAGTTTCATTAGAGATGTACTTTTCATCATTTTTTCACTCTCATGTCTCCTTGGGATCATTGTTTTCGGGAGGGTTAATTTGTGGATAGCGATCTGTTTCTCATCTATTTATGTCATTTACATTGGCGTGGTCTGCGCCATGCATTTCTTTAGTAAGGAGGAAACAGTAGAAAATGTGAATTCAACGGACAAAGAAGATGAATTGGATCACGAGATTGGGGTTGCATTGTTAGGGTGTGTTGATGAGGAAAAGTGTTCTGAATTATGTCGTAATGAGAAACAAACAGAAGTAATAAATTCCTCTACTTTTGGTACCTCATCATTTTTCTGCAAGTTCATAAATTGTTTTCTTGGTGTTTTGGATTTTCCCCTTTACTTGCCAAGAAGGCTGACCATCCCTGTCGTTAGTGAGGACAAGTGGTCCAAGCCAATGGCTGTAATTTCAGCAACATTGGCACCAATTTTGGCAGCAGCTGTTCTGAGCGCTTCATCAAGTGAAGGTATGGATTCCCCGACAAGCTTAGCCATTGGCATGACATCAGTTCTAGTAGGGCTTATTCTAGGGAATCTTGCATTTTTGTCTACAAAACAATCTAGCCCTCCAAAAGAATGCTTGTTGATTTGGCTCCTTGGAGGGTTTCTCATGAGTATTACATGGACATATCTTCTTGCACAGGAACTGGTTTCTTTGCTCGTCTCATTTGGATATATTATAGGGATAAACCCTTCAATTTTAGGTCTCACTGTCCTAGCTTGGGGTAACTCAACTGGGGATTTGATATCTAACGTTGCCATGGCACTGAATGGTGGAAAAGATGGGCAACAAATGGCGATTTCGGCTTGTTACGCCGGCCCATTATTCAATACTTTGATTGGTTTGGGGGTCTCCCTTGTGTTTGCATCATGGTGGGAGTATCCAGCTTCTTATGTGCTTCCCAAAGATCCTTTCCTCTGTGAAACTTTGGGATTTCTTATGGTAGGTTTGCTCTGGGCTCTTGTCATTTTGCCTAAGAGAAACATGCAACCGGATATCTCTCTTGGTGTTGGACTTCTCGCGATTTACTTCTGCTTCTTGTTCCTAAGGTTTGCTAAAGGTTTTTAGTATGGAATATTTCCAAGTTTCAAACAGAAGTTGTGCTTATTTGATCTGAAGTAGCAAGGATATATATATCTATATGAAGAGATGGCTTGTACAATAAGTAAATATTTATATTAAGTGTTCAACTCACACTGTGAAAATGCTTCAAATTTCTTTTCCAACGTTCCCATAATTATGCTTAAACTTTTCCTTTCAAGGTTCCTGTTATAACAAACGCGCAATATATGGCGCACGACCAATAACACAACATGGAGAAGAAGAATGATGGACAAAAATTTTACAATATGAGGTTAATTCAATAGATATGCCTACGTCCTCGAGCAAAACCAAAAAAAATCATTATAATGAAAGACAAGTATGGTTAATTTCATGAACCGCTCGCACAACTTTCAAACAAATTGAAAGGAAATTTAAAGAAGAGATTATGTATAATAGTATCTACGTACAACCATACAGATAAACTATAATCGGTGTAATAGAAAATGCCTTGAACTTAGTGCAACCTGCTATGGGCGTTATAAGATACTCAAGACTGTGGGAAAGGTGAGTGCCAACTAGCTTCCTCCATGATCGAGGCCCGAGGGTGCATCCAATCTTCCACATGAAGAGGGTGAGTTTGGTCAGGTCGAAAGTCAATTGTGATCACAAACAAAGAGGGTCAATTCATGGTTCAATCTGTAGTCGTGCTTTAGTGGAAGATGATTAATGAATTTGCCTCCTTACGATTGTTTACCCTTAAAATCGGATAATAATTAAACTTATAAGTGGTTTTAAGGACACGTAATTTCACACAATACTAATTGACCAATATGTTGTTTAATTATAGAAATCAACAGTAAAATAAAGCAAACCAGTATTGAAAGTACAATTTGGTCATCGAGCTTGACCACCCTCGAACCAACTGAGAATGTATTTAAAAAGTATGAATTGATTGCAGAGTAAGCGAATTTTAGAGAGAACAACGTTTTATCGCTTTGATATGCGAGAATTAGATGGATACAAATTATTAGAACCCCTCTTTATATAGTAGAGGAATTCTACTTATGGTGCAATTCTAATTACAGAAGGAATCCCATGATTAGCTAGGTAAACGTTGACTATTTGATCACTTCCGTGATTTTCGCCAGGATGTTCGACTGGTCACGGATATCTTGGCTTTCCGTTATTATGCTATCTTCGATCTCGCTCGATGTCTATCCCGTTTGGTCTCGATCGTCGCTGATCTCGATCTCAATTGTTACTTCGAATCTCGAGCTCGGTACCTTATACTCATGTCTCAGTCTAATATAATACGGAGCCAATACTCGATCCATCATCTTGGTCTCGGTTAACCAAAAAAATCGGGTGAGCCCGGTTTTAACCGTATACAGGTAGTCCCCTCGCTTTTTGGAGTGTAATGACGCCCCATGGTCAGGCAATTATGGCCGTCTATCGGTCTGATCAAGGCCGCTCACGCTCGAGCGAAGGAAGTTGCCGATGCCGCTCAAGTTCGAGTGTATTGGGTGGCCGAGCATGCCAAGTGTCAGTCTCAAAGAGAAACTCTCGAGGAGATCCATGCTCGTGGCTTCGATCTCAGTGACGAGATTGAAAATGCAAAAAATCTTGAAGCCAAAGCCGAAGCATTGGCCTCTCCCGGCGATGATGACTCCGGGAGCATGAGCGAGCCCGAGAGTGGAGGGGACCCCGATGGTGAAGAAGCTTCCCCTGGAGAAAATTAGCCACTTAGGATTTTTCATTTTGAAGTTTTGTATAGAACCTCGACCGGGCCACGTTGCCCTTGTAAATAAATTTTGGCATATAAACAAAGATCTTGTTTCCTATTCTGTCTTATCTTTACTTTATTTCTACCTTATGAAATTTTTGTTTCATTTATGCCTTATAACATTGTATCCATAGGTTCGAGGCTTAGGCAATTTTGACCAAAACCGAACTAGTATAGTTTTTACGATCGAGTGAGTGCATACGCGGACTCCAAGTAGGGTAATCCTTAGGTTTTAATAGCGTGAGGGTGATTTCTCGAACTCAAACAAAGATGGCCCTTAGGCTTTTAGGTCGATGTGGCCTTTGTAAGAAGAATGGTTTTTTTCTCCCTTTTAGGCTTGAAGAGCTTATTGTTTGTTATATGAAATTTGTCATGCCTTAATACGAAATGAGGAATTGTTCGAGAGTTCGAACAATTTTGTACCTATTAGGGTTTTCGAGGTCGATTTTATCGAACCTTTTGTAATGTTTTGCAATGCCTTAACACGGCAAAAGGAATTTTTTGAGAGTTTGAACCATTTTTTACTCATTAGAGTTTTCGAGGCTTGATACTATCGAAGCCTTTTGTAATATTTCCGAGGATAGCCTTTTTAACCGATTTTATGAAAATATTCGAAGGTTTGTTTCATTACGGAATTCGGACGTCTCCGAACCGCGTTAATTCAGCCGTAGCCTTTTATTTGGGACTAGCCTCTCAGGCTTATTTTCCCATTTCACTTCGAGCAAAGCTCGAAGTGTCAGCCCCCGAGTGGGGTGGCCGTGGCCTATAAAAACCAAGGGTTGCCTTTAAGGTCTTATAGTATAGAATTTTTAATAATTCGATCTCATTTATTTTTTGGACGGCAGTCCCCGAGTGTGGGATTAGCTGTTCGAACTTCCGTTATGATCGGCCCTTAAGCCTGTTTTCACAATAGATCGAGAACATGAAATTGTAAAGTAAAAATTTTCTAAGGCATGAGATATTTGGCAAGGAAAAATGCTTCTCTTAATAGATGATAGTACATGTGTACATGTTTGATGTTAGGGCTCGAGAAACCTATATGGGCACGGTTCATTCGACCGTTTGACCCTTACAAAATTTACTTATCGAGACCCTGCTATCACAAAGTAATTTCCTTGCAACAAAAGCTGACATCCGAGGGTGATGCCCCCCAGTGTTCGAGGTTGATTGTAAAGAAGCCTCGGACTATTGAATTGCTCTAAGTTAGCACGAACAATGGTTGCCTCGTTAAAAACCTCACCGAAAAAACACATTTGGGACAAAAGTTGGTCTAAGGTATAAAGAGTTCAACGCGTGCTTTCAGACCTTAAGACTTTGTGTTGGATAATCCATCACCGTCCCTGATTGAACACCTGCAATTGGTTAGTTTAAAATATAAATGAAAAATGGAAAGGTCGTACCTTAGCAGTAGTATCATTTTAGGAGCGATACGTTCCAATTGTTCGGCAATTGCTCTCCGTCCATTATACTGAGCTTGTAAGATCCTTTACTAATGATGTCGAGGACCTGATATAGTCCCTCCCAATTCGGACCTAGTTTTCCTTCGTTCGGATTTCGAGTGTTGACGGTGACTTTTCTTAGCATCAAGTCCCCGATTTTAAAATGTCGAATATTGGCTCTTCGATTATAATACCTTTCGATTCATTATTTTTGTGTGGTCAATTGAACGAGGGAAGCTTCTCGTCTTTCATCCAAGAATTTGAGGCTTGTATTCATAGTCTCGTGATTAGATTCTTCTGTTGCATATCGAAACCTGAGGCTAGGTTCCCCGACTTCGACCGGGATAAGAGATTCAACGCCATATACTAAAGAGAATGTTGTTTCCCCCCTACTAGATTTTGACGTCGTACGGTATGCTCAAAGAACCTCGGGCAATATCTCTTTCCATTTCCTCTTAGCGTCGGTCAATCTCTTCTTGAGATTTTGAATAATGGTCTTGTTGGTCGATTCTTCTTGTCCGTTTCCACTGGGATGATATTGTGTTGATAGAATCCTTTTAATCTTGTGATCTTCGAGAAATTTTGTCACTTTGCTACCGGTGAACTACTATCCATTATCGCACACAATCCCGGAAGGCATCTCGAATTGACATATAATGTGGTCCCAAATAAAGTCTATGACTTCTTTTTCTCTGACTTTCTCGAAGGCCTGTGCTTCAACCCACTTAGAAAAATAATCAGTCATAAGTAATATAAATTGAGCTTTACCTGGGACGATGGGAGAGGGCCGACAATGTCCATCCCCTATTTTATGAATGGCCATGGGGATAGATCGAGTGAAGTTTCTCCCCATGCTGGTTAATCATTGGCGCATACCTTTTATATTTGTCCCATTTTCGAACGAACTCTTTTATATCCTTTTCCATATCGGCCAAATAGTACTATGCTCTAATGACTTTGTGAACCAATGACTCGGCACCAGAATGATTTCCACAAGTGCCTTCATGACTCTCCCGTAGGATGTAGTCGGTGTCTCCTGGTCCCAAACATATCGCCAATGATCCGTTGAACATTCTCCTAAATAGTGTTCCATCCTCGGTCAGGGTGAACCGTGCTGCCTTTGTGCGTAGAGTCCTCGACTCCTTCGGGTCTGATGGGAGCTTCCCGTTCTTGAGGTATTCGATGTATTTATTTCTCCAATCCCAGGACAGACTTTTAGAGTTTATTTCGGCATGGCCCTCTTCGATTACTAATCTCGAGAGTTGTACGACAGTCCCCGAGCCAAGCTCATCATCTTCGACCGATGACCCCAAGTTTGCAAGGGCATCACCTTCGCTATTTTGTTCCAGAGGTACATGTTGTAAGGTCCACTCTTTAAATCGATGTAGAGTCACCTGTAGCTTGTCCAAGTACCTCTGCATTCGGTCTTCTCGAACATTGAAAGTCATGTTGACTTGGTTTACCACAAGTAGTGAATCACATTTGGCCTCGATGACCTCTGCTCCTAAACTTTTAGCCCGCTCGAGGCCTGCAATCATGGCCTCATACTCGGCCTCCTTGTTAGTTAATTTGGAAGTTTTGATTGATTTTCTAATTATATTACCTATGGATAGCTTCAAAATGATGCCCAGCCCGGACCCCATCACTTTCAAAGCAACATCTGTGAAGAGGGTCCACACCTCCGACGATGTATCCGATTTTAGTAATAGTTCCTTTTCGACTTCGACATGAGTGCTGGTGTGAAGTCGGCCACAAAGTCTGCCAAGATTTGAGATTTGATGGCCTTTCGGGGTTGATACTTGATATCATACCCACTAATCTCAACGACTCATTTGGCCAATCGACCCGAGAGTTCGGGTTTGTGCAAAATATTGCGAAGGGAATAGGTAGTTACAACATAAATTGGGTGAAATTGAAAATATGGTTTTAATTTCCTAGAAGCGCTTATTAGCAAGCACTAATTTTTCTATGTGTGGGTATCTGGTCTCAGCCTCACCTAAGGTCCGACTAACATAGTAAACTGGAAATTACATACCTTGCTCCTCTCGAACTAGGACCCCACTTACTGTGATTTCCGAGACTGCTAAGTATAAGTAGAGTTTCTCGTCCGCTTTCAGAGTGTGAAGCAGTGGCGGGCTTGACAGATATCATTTTAGTTCTTCTAAGGCTTGTTGGAATTCCGGGGTCCATGCAAAATTACTCTTCTTCTTTAGTAGTGAGAAGAACCGGTGACTTATATGTTAGGACCGCGAGATAAATCGCCCTAGGGCGGCTATGTGCCATGTTATCCTATGTACGGCCTTGACATTATCTACAACCGTGATATCTCCGATCCCACAATTTGATACCATGAAGCGGAGGAACTTGCCCGAGCCGACCCCAAACGCACACTTCTCTTGGTTGAGCTTCATGTTGTACTTTCTTAGTATGTCGAAGGTCTCCAACAAATATTTCAAATGGTCCTCTGCTCGAAGGGACTTAACTAACATGTAATCAATATAAACTTCCATTGATTTTCCTATTTGTTCTTCAAACATGCGGTTTACTAGGAATTGATAAGTTGCACCAGCATTTTTTAGTCCTTACGGCATTACATTATAACAATAGGTGCCATATTTAGTGATGAACGAAGTCTTTTCCTGGTCCTCCAGGTACATCTGTATTTGATTGTACCCGGAGTAGGCATGGAGAAAATTGAGAATCTCATGGCCGGCCATGGCATCGATCATACGATTGATATTCGGTAGAGGAAAAGAATCCTTTGGGCATGCTTTGTTCAAGTCTTTATAATCTACGCATATTCTAAGTTTATTTCCCTTCTTAGGGACTACCACTACGTTTTCTAACCATTAGGGATATTTTACTTCCTGAATGGACCCTATTTTGAGAAGTTTGGCTACCTCATCCTTGATGAATGCATGATTAACCTCGAATTGGGGACTTCTCTTTTGTTTTACTGGATGAAACTATGGGTCCAAGCTCAATCGATGGGTAGTAATGTCCGGTGGAATCCCTGTCATATCGAGGTGGGACCAGGAAAAAAAATCCATATTATCTAAAAGGAATTTCATGAGTTTTTCCCTGAGCTCGGGAGTTAACCCGGTGCCCAAGTATACCTTTCGTTGGGGCATGTACTCGATTAGTATGACTTGTTCCACCTCTTCGAACTTTGATTTTGTGGCGTCGGAGTCATCGGGAATTATGAAATATCAGGGAATCCAATGCTCATCATCCTCGTCTGCTCCCTTTTCCTCTGATTGGGTCGAGCCTGGTACCTGTGGTTGCTATTTGTCCTCCTGCTTGCCCTTTGACTCTGATTCGTTTACTGATGAGAGCGATGACATCGGTATTACTTCATCGACTGCAAACATCTCCTTGGCGGTAGGTTTCTCCCCGTACACCATTTTTACTCCCTCTAGAGTCGGGAATTTCAGAACATGATGAAGAGTCGAAGTTACTGCCCTCATGTTGTGAATCCAGGGCCTTCCGAGCAGCGCGTTGTATCTCATATCTCCCTCAATCACATGACACTTTGTTTCTTGAATGGTCCCGACTACATTTACTGGCAAGATAATTTCACCTTTGGTAGTTTCACTCGCCATGTTGAATCTGTTAAGAACCCGAGCTGCGGGCACAATTTGATTCTGTAAGCCGAGCTTCTCTACGACCCTTGATCGAATAATGTTGGCCGAGCTTCTGGATCAATCAAAACACGTTTACTTTGAATTTTATTCATAAGGAGATATATTACCAGTGCGTCATTGTGGGGTTGTGAGATCATTTCTACATCCTCGTCATTGAAAGACAAAGTCCCTTCCGGCACATAGTCTCGAATTCGCTTTTCCCAGTGATCGACACCTTGGTGTGCTAGAATACGGGTCCCTATGGAATATCGACCCCACCGACGATCATGTGAATCACGTGTTGTGGTTCTTCCTGTTTGCATCTCTCTCTTTTAAGTGATTCTTAGCTCTATGACTCAAGAATTCTCTAAGGTGGCCCTTGTTGAACAAACGAGCTAACTCCTCCCTTAGCTGTCTGCAGTCCTCTGTTCTATGACCATGAGTGCCATGGTATTTTCATATCTGATTTGGATTCCTCTGGGCCGGATCAACCTGTAGGGGTCGAGGCCATATGGTATCCTTGATCCGCTCAATGGCCAATACAATAGTTGATGCATCGATGTTGAAGTTGTATTCTGATAGTCGTGGCGCTTCTGTAGGTCGACATGTTTATCGAAGTCACTCTTACTCACGAGCCCTCGGGAGTTCTGTCCTCGACCGTTCCTTTGATCATTTTGAACTGGGTTATGTATAGGGTCGTTGTTCCTACGATCTCCGCCGTATTGTTAATTCTGATTTTTGTTCGATCGGGATTCTTTGTCGATGTTCCTTTGAGTTATGCGGACGGACCTGTTTGGATGAATGAAACCGGAAGGTGCTCCCAATTGATCATCCTCGACCCTGATTTTTTACTGGTACCGTTTATGCACATCGGCCCAGGTCACAGTTGGATACTCAATCAAATTTTGCTTTAGCTGTCGTGAGGCCACCGAACATCGTACGTTCAAACCTTGAGGAAAAGCTTGGACGGTCCAATCATTTGCAACCCGGGGCAGGTCCATACGTTCCATATGGAACCGAGATACAAATTCTCTTAACATTTGATTGTCTTTCTGCTTTAGTTTGAAGAGGTCCGACTTCCTAGTCTCGACCTTTACTGCTCCGGAAGGTGCTTTGATGAAGGATTCTGCGAGCATGGCAAAGGAATCAATGTAAATTGGTGGCAAGTTGTGGTACCATATCATCGCCCCTTTCGGTAAAGTCTCTCCAAACTTCTTCAATAAAATGGACTCAATCTCGTCATCCTCTAAATCGTTCCCCTTTATTGGGCATGTGTAAGAAGTGAGATGCTCATTAGGGTCCGTGGTCCCATTATACTTAGGAATTTCTGGCATGCAAAATTTTTTTGGGATGGGTTTAGGAGCTGCACTTGGGGGGAAAGGCTTCTACACGAACTTCTTCGAATCCAGACCTTTCAGAATCGATGGTGCCCCCGGAATTCGATCAACTCGGGAGTTGTACGTTTCTATCTTTTTGTCATTTGCCTCGATCTTCTTTTCCCTGATTCAATTCTCTTTGTGAGCTCCTCGAGCATTTTCATAATGGTGGGGTCAGTCCTTGATTCATTGGCGTTTGACCTCTCCGGTACTAGTTTGGCCTTGTGAACAACTTCCAGTAAGGGCTTGGGTTCAACTCTACTCGGAGCCCGGTTCTAGTTTTGAAGTTGCGCTATGGCAGCTTGCTGAGCTTGCAACATTTCAAATATCAATCGAAGGCTGAATCCACCTTCTTCGCTACCCTATGCATCTTAATCGGCTGGCCGAACATCCATGATTAGCTAGGTAATCGTTCATGATTTGATTCGTTCCGAGATTTCCGCCCTGATCTTCGACTGATCACAGATATCTTGGCTTTCCGTTATTATGCTATCTTCGGTATCACTCGATGTCTATCCCGTTTGGTCTCGATCTTCACTGATCTTGATCTCAATTGGTACTTCGAATCCCGAGTTCGGTACCTTATCTTCATGTCTCGGTCTGATATAATACGGGGCCAGTCCTCGATCCATCATCCTGGTCTCGATTAACCAACAAAATCGGGTGAGCCCGATTTTAACCGTATACAAAAATCAACCTAAGAAGATTGGGACTAGATCGTCAAGTAATTTTTTGATTTTATTGTAGAGTTACGATCTTGAGAACATATGGTTGATTTCCCCCATGGGGGTGGGATTATAGCAAATTGGAGAAATTGAGAAAAGATAGATTCAACTTTCAATTGGCGGAAGAGATGAATAAAAAGATGCATTTGCATTCTAGTGCTTGAACTGCTAGCTCTACACTTCAACGGATAAGCCCATACTTATTTTGTTCCTGCGCATAGAGGATGGTCAATGTGTCACGACCTGGAATTCCCACCGTCGGGACCATGATGGCGCCTAAGGGAAACATAAACACATAGGTTGTTGCGACGACAACCCGATCACACCGTACATCTCATATTCCTCCCTTATTTCCTCATAATAGCATAAACAACAATGAATATATATATAAAAGTGTTGCGGCGCGCAACCCGATTCCACCACATCACAAAAACACAACCATCGTTTACCCTTATTCCACCAAACAATCCACCCTTATTACACATTTTTGCAGCGTGCAACCCGTTTTCACCATACAGTATCGATTCACCCTTATTCTACCTCAATAAATCACCCTTATTCCACCTGTTGCGGCGTGCAACCCGATCCCACCATATCATTATCAAGTACTCAGTATGCACGGTAAATTAACAATTCAAATCACGGAATCCCTTCACAATACTTAAACACTAAACCAAAACGAATAGGAAACTTGTACGCTATGAAAGATCACATAAGCGATACCACACAGCAGGACCAATTCGGAATTTACAACTAAAAGGTACGGATAACTAGCTTAACCAAATAGTAGGAGACTATGAAATTATGGAAAGAACTAATCTCATGAACAACAAGAATAATACTAAACAAGTAGCAATTAGGCACGGGAACACAGTTATAGCATGTAAATATTATGACAGGTAATGAGATAATATAAGAAAAACGAGAAAACGGGGAAAACAGATAATTTAGCGAGTACTCGTCACCTCACATATACGCCGCTCACATGAAGTTCACATAGCAAGTAGTGCGAGGGTTCCTAATTCCCTCAAGGCAAGGTTAGACACAACACTTACCTTGCTCCAAAGACCACTCACTGCTCAATCACAGCCTTGTCTCTCAAACAAGCCTCTGGACCAATAGAATCTAGCAAATTACCAACCAAACGATTCAGATCAAGCCTTAGGAACTACCCACAATTGCAAGAATTCAATTTAGGCCATTTTTTAATAAGTTAACAAAATTCAACACCCATGCCCGCTTGGTCCAAACCCAAAATTTTAACCAACACCCGATCAACCATTCACCCCCAAGCCCGATTATGTGATATCTTTTGGAATCTTACCTCAATTTGAGGTCTAAATCCCCAATTTACCAAATCCCTAGTTTCTAATAAAAAAACCCCAACTCCACCATGAAAACCTTAGATTTTACGTTGAAATCTTAGGAAAAGTAGTGAAAGATTGAAATAAAGTAAGTTAGAATTACTTACCAATAATTTGAGGAAGAAATAGTCTTGGAAAAACCGCCTCTAAGGTTTTAGGTTTTTAAAATTTGAAGAATGAACCAAAACTCCGGTCTAAGTCATATTTTGTTCAGGTGCAGATGTCGCATTTGCGACCCGGGGTTCGCAAATGCGAGCCCCGCAAAGGCGAAGATTTTTTCGCAAATTCGAGAACCATCACTCCTTTGCTGTTTGCGCAAATGTGAAGATTAGTTCGCAAAATGCAAACTCTGGCTTGATCGCAAATGCGACCCAGTGATCGCAAATGCGAAGAATCCCCCTCCCAGCTCCCATCGCAAATGCGAACTCTAGCCTCCCCAGCTACTCTTTGCAAATGTGATGGGTAAATCGCACATGCCAACCCAACAGTGGTCGCAACTGCGATGATTGATCTCTCCATTGCGAGACCTGAGGTCTGCAACAAAAACTGAAGCACACCAGCAATGTTCTAAGTCCAAATTCACTCTGTAGCCTATCTGAAACTCACCCGAGCCCTCGGGGCTCCAAACCAAACATGCACACAAGTTCTAAAAGTTCATACGAATTCGCTTGCGCGATCAAATCACCAAAATAACTCCTAGAACTATGAATGAGATACCAATCAAAGGAAATTTTCAAGAAAGCTTTAAAACTTCTATTTTCACAACTGGACGTCCGAATCACGTCAAACCAACTCCGTTTCTCACCAAATTTCACAGACAAGTCATAAATATGATAGTTGACCTATACCGTATTTCAGAACCAAAATACGGACCCGTTATCCAAAAAGTCAAACTTTGGTCAAATATTTCAAATTCATTAAGCCTTTAACTTCCAAATTATGACAAAGTCCGGTATCTCGGGCTAGGGACTTCTGAATTCTATTCCAGGCATACGTCAAAGTACCAAATCACGATATGGACCCCCGGGACCGTCAAAACATGAATTCGGGTCCGTTTACTCAAAAGTTTGACCGAAGTCAACTCAAATGAAGTTTTTAGTAAAAAAATTCTTATTTTTCTCAGTTTTTAACATAAAATCTTTTCGGAAAGATGCCCGGACTGTGCACGCAAATTGAGAAAGGCTAAGCCATGATTTTTAAGGCTTCGAATCACAAAATTAGGTTTCAAAACGTGAGATGACCTATCGGGTCATCATATTCTCCACCTCTAAAACAATTGTTCATCCTCGAACGGACATTAAAAAGTACCTGAACTGGTGAAAAGGTGGGGATATATAATTTGCATGTCCGACTCGGACTCCCAAGTAGCTGCCTCGACAGGCTGAACTCTCCACTGCACTCGGACTGAAGAATAACTCTTCGACCTTAACTGACGAACCTGCCGGTCTAGAATAGCCACCGGATCTTCCTCGTAAGTCAAATCCTTGTCCAACTGGACAGAGCTGAAATCTAATACATGGGACGGATCGCCATGATACTTCTGGAGCATGGACACATGGAACACCGAATGAACTGTTGATAACCCCGGTGGAAACGCAAGCCTATAAGCCACCTCTCCTAGTCTCTCCAGAATCTCAAAGGGCCCGATATACCTACGGGTCAACTTGCCATTCTTTCCGAACCTCATGACACCCTTCATGGGTGATACCTGGAGCAACACTCTCTCCCTGACCATGAATGCAACATCACGAACTTTGCGATCAACATAACTTTTCTGCCTAGAATGAGTTGTGCGAAGTCCATCCTGATAATCTTGACCTTATCCAAGGCATCCTGTACTAAGCCTGTATCCAACAAACGAGCCTCCCCCAGCTCGAACCACCCAATTATAATGCCTTATAGGGAGCCATATGAATGCTCGACTCGTAGCTTTTGTTGTAGGAGATCTCTACAAAGGGAAATAATTGATCCCACGATTCTCCGAAGTCTATAACACATGCGCGGAGCATATCCTCCAATATCTGAATAGTGCGCTCGGACTGTCCATCCGTCTGAGTGAGAAACACTATGCTCAACTCAACCCGCATGCCCAACTCATGTTGTACTACCCTCCAGAAGTGCGAGGTGAACTGCGTACCTCGATCAGAGATGATAGACACATGCCCCCCATGAAGACGGACGATCTCGCAGATGTAAATCTCTGCCAACCGCTCTGAAGAATAGGTAACTTCCACAGGAATGAAATGCGCTGACTTAGTCATCCTGTCCACAATGACCCAAATGACATCGAACTTCCTTTGAGTCCGTGGGAGTCCAACAACGAAATCCATAGTGATACGCTCTCACTTCCACTCAGGAATCTCGATCTTCTGAAGCAAACCATCGGGTCTCTGATGCTCATACTTTACTTGCTGACAATTTAGACACCGAGCTACATAGGTAACTATATACTTCTTTATCCTCCTCCACCAATAATGCTGCTGCAGGTCCTGATACATCTTGGCAGCACCCGGATGAATGGAATACCGGGAACTGTGGGCCTCTTCAAGAATCAAATCACGAAATCCATCTACATTAGGCACAAAAACACGTCCCTACATCCTCAAGACTCTGTCATCTCCAACAGTAACCTTCTTGGCACCACCGTACTGCACTGTGTCCATAAGGACCAACAAATAAGGGCCATCATACTTCCAATCTCTAATATGCTCAAACAAAGAAGACCGAACGACTGTACAAGCTAGAACACAGCTGGGCTCTGAAATATCCAACCTTACAAACTGATTGGCCAAAGTATGAACATCTGATGCAAGCGACCTCTCACCGACTGGAATGAACGCAAGGTTGCCCATACTCGCTGCATTTCTACTCAAGGCGTCGTCCACCACATTGGCCTTCCCGGGATGATACAAGATGGTGATGTCATATTCCTTCAATAGCTCCAACCACCTCCTCTTCCTCAAATTGAGATCCTTTTGGTTGAACAAATACTAAAGGCTCCAATGATCTGTGAAATCTTCACGCGACATACCGTAAAGATAGTGCCTCCAAATCTTCAGCGCATGAACAATGGCTGCCAAATTTAAGTCATGGACATGGTAATTCTTTTCATGAACTTGCAACTGCCGCGACGCATATGCAATCACCTTTCCCTCCTGCATCAGTACCGCACTGAGCCCAACACGGGACACATCACAATATACCGTATAAGATCCTGAACTTGTGGGCAACATCAACACCGGTGATGTAGTCAAAGTAGTCTTGAGATTCTCAAATATTGCCTCACACTCGTCTGACCATCTAAACGGGGCACCCTTCTGGGTCAACATGGTCAATGGGGCTGCTATAGAGGAAAACCCCTCCACAAGTCGACGGTAATAGCCCGCCAAAACACAAGAAACGTCTGATCTCCGTGGCTGAAGTGGGTCTAGGCCAGTTTTGAACTGCCTCAATCTTCTTAGGATCTATCTGAATACCCTTTGTTGATACAACGTGGCCTAAGAAAGCGACTGAATCCAACCAAAACACGCTCTTCGAAAATTTAGCATATAACTGGTTGTCTCTCAAAGTATGAAGTACAATCCTTAAGATGCTGCTCATGCTCCTCTCTACTGCGGAAGTAGATCAAGATATCGTCAATAAACACAATCACAAAGGAGTTTGAATAAGGCTTGAACGCTCGGTTCATTAAATCCATAAATGTTGTTGGGGCATTGGTCAAGCCAAAGGACATCACTAAATACTCATAATGCCCGTACCGAGTCCGAAAAGTTATCTTAGGGACATCTGATGCTCTAATCCTCAACTGATGGTAGCCAGATCTCAAGTCAATCTTCGAAAACACCTTGGCACCTTGAAGCTGATCAAATAAGTCATCAATCCTCGACAATGGATATTTGTTCTTGATGGCGAATTTGTTCAACTACCGATAATCTATGCACATCCTCATTGATTCATCATTCTTCTTCACAAACAACACAGGTGCACCCCAGGGTGAGACACTGGTCTAATGAAGCCCTTATCAAGCAAATCTTGCAAATGTTCCTTCAATTCCTTCAACTCTGGTGGGGCCATACGGTATGGCGGAACTGAAATGGGCTGAGTGCCCGAAGCCAAATCAATACAGAAATCAATATCCCTGTCATCTGGCATCCCTGGCAGGTCTAAATTAAATGACTCTAGAAACTCACAAAAAACTGGCACTGAATCCATAGAAGAAACCTCCGCACTGTAATCACGGACATAAGCCAAATAATCTAGACACCCTTTCTCGACCATAAGTCGAGCCTTCATATAAGAGATAACACTGCTGGTAGAAGTGCCATGAGTCTCCCTCTACTCTAATCGAGGAAACCCCGGCAAGGCTAAGGTCACCGTATTAGCTTGAAAATCTAATATAGCATGGTAAGGTGACAGCCAATCCATACCCAAGATAACATCAAAATCAACCATATCGAGAAGTAGAAGATCTACAGTAGTCTCAAGACTCCCAATGGTGACTACACATGAACGATAAACGCGATCTACAATAATAGCATCCCCCACAGGTGTGCACATATACACAACAGCACTCAAAGAATCATGTGGCACAACCAAATATGAAGCAAAATAGGATGACACATAGGAGTAAGTAGAACCCAGATCAAATAGAATTGAAGCATCTCTACTGCAAACTGAAACAATACCTATAATAACAGCGTCAGATGAATCAGCCTCAGGCCTGGCTAGAAAAGCATAACACTGGGGCTGGGCCCCACCACCCTGAACTACGTCTTTGGGACGACCTCTAGCTGGCTGGACTCCACCTCTAACGGCCTAACCTCCACCTCTAACAGTATGGCCTATACCTCTGGCTGCCTGACCCCTGCTTCTGGCTGGCTGAGCAGGTGGTGCAGCAACTGGTGCCGGAACCATGGCACGAGAACCCTGATGCTGTGGCAGGATCCCAATAATCGCGGACATGTCCTCCTGATATGCCCATTACCACCACACTCGAAACATCCATCCTGGTACTGTGGCTGTAGAAACTGAGACTGACCCGAACGGGCTGGAGGACCACGGTAATAACTCTGAATAGGAGGTGCACTGATGGGAGCTAGTGGTGCACTGTAGGCTGGCTGTCTAGAATGAGGCACATAAGGACCACGACTCCCTGAAGCAATGTGGGATGCCTGAAGCGCTGAATGAAACGGCCTGGGAGGATGGACCCTACCAAAAGTAACCCTAACTCTAGATGAGGCACCGCTGAACCAACCAGAATGACGAGGTCTCTTGTCAGACCCCTGACCTCCCTATGCAAGAACCGTCTCGACTCGCCTGGCAACATTGGCAGTCGCCTGAAAAGAAATATCACTCCCAGTCTCCTTCTCCATCTGCAATATGATATGCTGATCAAGTCCATCAATAAACCTCCTCACCCCCTCTCTCTATCTCTCGGTAGGAAGCAGAAGAAGAGCATGACGGGCCAAATCCACAAAATGGGTGTTGCACTGAGTAATAGTCATACTGTCATGCTGGAGACACTCGAACTGATGACGATGCTCCTCTCTCAATGTGATAGGAAGAAACTTCCCTAGGAAGAGATGAGAGAACTGGTCACAAGTAATAGCAGGCGACCCAGCTGGTCTGGTCATCAAATAATCTGTCCGCCATTTCTTGGGGAACCAGTCATCTGAAATGCAGCAAAATCGACCCTATTGGTCTCCACTATACCCATGTTTCGTAGAACCTCATGACAACTATCAAGATACTCCTGGGGATCCTATGAAGAAGCACCACTGAAGTGAACTGGAAAGAGCTTGGTAAACCTGTCCAATCTTCATAAAGCCTCAGAAGACATACCTGACCCATCACCGGCCTGTGCTGCAACAACCGGCTGAACTACTCCGACTGGATGAGCTGCTGGGTCTGATACTAGGCTCCTCCTCTAGCCTGAAAGATGGCTGGTGCCATGGGAAATGCACTAGTCTAGGCCACACACTCCATAAGACCCACCAAACGGACCAAAGTGTCCTGAAGCACAAGGGAGGCAATGAACCCCTCCAGACCCTGAGCTGGCCCGGCAGGAACAATCTGGGATGGAACCTCCTCATCAAATTCTACCTGAGGCTCCACTGCTGGGGCTGCTTCTCGGGCTTTGGGCTGAGCCCTGCCCCTGCCTCAGCCTCAAGCACGGCCTCGGCCTCGGCCTCGACCTCTGCCCCTCGTAGTTGTTTCCATGGGAGGATCTGGTTGCTACTCATCTGACGATGCGGTACGTGTTCTCGCCATCTACTAGAGAATAAGAGCAGAATTCTTCAATTAGAACTGAGAGAAAAAAATCGCACGATAGAGGAGAATAGAAGTGAAATTTGTTCCTAAACTTCATAGCCTCTTGGAGATAAGTACATACGTCTCTATACCGATCCCCCAGACTCTACTAAGCTCGCTCGTGAACTGTGAGACTTAGGCAACCTAATGCTCTGATACCAACTTGTCATGACCCGGAATTCCCACTGTCGGGAATGTGATGGAGCCTAACATTTCACTTGCTAGGCAACCCAATGTTAGAGTGTCATTGAGCCAATCCTTATACATTTCAGTAAATATCAACAAATGAGCTAAAACAGAAATAAGCAAGTGCGGAATAATATAAAATCTACTATATATGCTACAACCCGAATTTGGAGTCATATTTCACAAAGTACTACGATTTACTACTAACAGAATTTGAAAGGAAATACATTGTTTTGAAAGGAAAGAAAATAGTAAAGTAAAGTGTCTAGAAGGGGACTCCAGAGTCTGCGGATGCCGGCAGATCTACCTTAGGTCTCCTGTCGGATGAATCCAGCACCTAACCTCACGATCAGCTTGGGCCGATACCAAAATATGCACAAGAAGTGGAGAGTGTATTATGAGTACAACCGAACCCATGTACTCGTAAGTGCAGAGCCTAACCTCGACAAAGTAGTGATGAGGCTAAGACGGGTCACTCACACTACAACCTGTACGCAGTATATATAATAAAGGTGGAAATGGAAATGCAGAATATAATAAAGCAGTAAATTGCAATATATAGCTACAACTTCAGGAAATAAACCAATAGCATTCAGAATTTTACCAATCCTTAAGAGGAAAAGAGAATATCGTAAAGTTAACACAGCTCAAGGGAAACATAAACACATAGGTTGTTGCGGCGTGCAACCCAATCCCACCGTACATCTCATATTCCTCCCTTATTTCCTCATAATAGCATAAACAACAATGAATATATATAAAAGTATTGCAGCGCGCAACCCGATTCCACCATATCACAATAACACAATCATCGTTCACCCTTATTCCACCAAACAATCCACCCTTATTACACCTGTTGCGGCGTGCAACCCGTTCCCATCGTACAATATCGATTCACCCTTATTCCATCTTAATATATCACCCTTATTTCACATGTTGCGGCATGCAACCCGATCCCACCATATCATTATCAAGTACTCAGTATGTACAGTAAATGCACAATTCAAACGGAAACCCTTCACAATACTTAAACACTAAATCGAAACGAATAGGAAACTTGTACACTATGAAAGCTCACATAAGCGATACCACATAGCGAGACCAATTCGGAATTTAAAACTAAAAGGTATGGATAAACAAGCTTAAGAAAATAGTAGGAGATTACGAAATTATGGAAAGAACTAATCTCATGAAAGGGAAGAACAATACTAACAAGCAGCAATTAGGCATGGGAACAAAGTTAAAGCATGTAACAATTAAGACAGGGAAAGAGATAATATAAGAAAAGCGGCAAAACAGGGAAAACAGATAATATGGCGGCGCATAAGTACTCATAACCTCACATATACGCCGCTCACATGAAATTCACATTACAAGTAGTCTGAGGGTTCCTAATTCCCTCAAGCTAAGGTTAACACAACACTTACCTCGCTCCAAAGACCACCCACTGCTCAATCACAACCTTGCCTCTCAAACAATCCTTCGGACCAATAGAATCTAGAAAATTACCAACCAAACGATTCAAATTAAGCCTTAGAAATTACCCACAATTGCAAGAATTCAATTTAGGCCATTTTTGAAAAAGTCAACACCTGAGTCCGCTTGGCCCAAACCCATTTGGATAAAAACCGATCACCCATTTACCCCTTAGCCCGATTATGTGATTTGTTTTGGAATTCGACCTCAATTTTAGGTCTAAATCCCCATTTTATCAAATCCCAAGTTTATACCCAAAAACCCCCCAACATCATATTTTGTTCAGCTGCTGATCGCATTTGCGACCTGGGGTCCACAAATGCGAGCCTCGCAAATGCGAATATTTCACCGCAAATGCGAGAACCATCACAATTCTTCTATCTTTGCAAATGCGAACATTAGTTCGCAAATGCAAATTCTGGCTTGATCGCGAATGCGACCCACTGATCACAAACGCGAAGAATCCCCCTCCCAGCTCCCATCGCAGATGCGAGACATTGTTCGCAAATGTGAACTCTGGCCTCCCCAGCTACTCTTTGCAAATGGAATGAGTAGATCGTAAATGCGAACCCAATAATGGTAACAAATTCCATGATTGATCTCACAATTGCGAGACCTGAGGCCTGCAACAAAAACTGAAGCACAACAACAATGTTCTAAGTCCAAATTCACCCTGAAGCCTATCCGAAACTCACCCGAGCCTCGGGGCTCCAAACCAAAAGGTACACACAAGTCCAACAATATCATATGAACTCTCTCGCGCAATCAAATCACCAAAATAACTCATGGAACTACGAATCAGACACCAAATCAAAGGAAATTTCAAGAAAGCTTTAAAACTTCTATTTTCACAACCGGACGTCCGAATCATGTCAAACAACCTCTGTTTCTCACCAAATTTCACAAACAAGTCATAAATATGGTACTGGACCTATACCGCATTCCGGAACGAAAATACGGAACCGTTATTTAAAAAGTCAAACTTTGGTCAAACATTTCAAATTCATTAAGCTTTAACTTTTTAATTTCGACAAAGTCCGATATCTCGGGCTAGGAACCTCCGAATTCAATTTCGGGTATACTTCCAAGTCTCAAATGAAGGTACGGACCTACCGGGATTGTCAGAACATGAATCCGAGTTCGTTTACTCAAAATGTTGATCGAAGTCAAGTCAAGTGAAGTTTTTAGTCAAAAATTCTTGTTTTTCTCAGTTTTAACATAAAATCTTTCTAGAAAGACGTCCGGACTGCGGACGCAAATTGAGAAAGGTTAAAACATAATTTTTAAGTTTTCGGATCACAGAATTAAGTTTCAAAACGTAAGATGACCTATCGGGTCATCACGTAATGAGACTTATTGGGTACTCTGTCGGTGGCACTTAATGGGCACGTTATATTGTGTGACAGGTGTTTAGGACATGGGAGATGAGGCTCGTGGATAGTTTAGACACTTGCTAACTCAATTGCTAGTTTGTTGATTTCTTCCTGCGGTCAAACTCACTCTAGACATGTTATTTGTTATATTATTTTCGGGAATTTCTCAAAGTCCTTTTATTTATACTAGTATATGTACCCGTGCGATGCGCGAATTTTTTGAAACAAAATATGATATAGTAGAAACATGTCTTTGTTGTAGACCAAATTTAGCGATCACATTCAAAAGAATTAAATGGAAAAACAAATATATGAATTTCATAGGATTGTATCTATTCGAGGGACCACCAATATTTTGCACAAAAACATGATTAGAAGAGAAGGTTGGATAACTGTAATAAGCCAAAAGCTAATGTAGATTTTCCAAAATTCACTTCCAAATCATATACACATCGTCCATAGTTGCAGGGAAAGTAAAATAATGATACAAAATCTCAACCAATAATCAAACATATATTCATCGTAGATATAAATTAACCGGGAGTTTTGTTATAGTCAATTTGGATAAACACCAAATCCAAGAGAACATACGTGCGATAGAAGGCAACATCGTTTAATTTTTACTATTAATTACAGCATTTCTAAACTAAAATAGCAATTTTTGTGTATATTTGAATAGCATAGTTGTTACAACATACTGGAGTAATGCTACAGAAGTACTTGACTTTAAAAGGGATTAGTCCGTCTTAAAAAGCAGAAATTTGTCTCAAGTTATTATAAAAAAAAACAAAGAACAATTATACATGTGTAATTTACAATAATTAAGACATCACCTTTTGTTGTGGTGTATTTTGGATCAGAAGTATTAATTCTCATCAAGATTTTATGTCACTTACAAACATAATAGTGATGTTGTTGCAATCGAAAACACCTTCATCAGAAGTTACATGTTCTTTTACAGCTGAGGCACAGTTCTCTGTTGCATGCTTAAGGTCACTTTTCTTACCTGTAGAAACGAATGTATGTTGCAGACTATTAATAATAAGTACAATATTTGGTACTCTTAGTCAAACAAAAAAATGTGATAATGTTAGAAGATTTTACAAACAATATGTTATCTTTATTACTCCAGGTGAATCCACCCTCAACCACACATACATAGTTGCATAAAAAGATGGAAACACTTATTCCAGCCATTCTAAATACTACCGATGTTGAAAGTGCACCAGCACGAAACTATATTCATTAGAAACATCTCGACTGAATTTATACAACAGAGATATTTCTTTGAGCTACAAAAATTTTTAAAAAATACATTTATCAGCCTTTGGTCTTTGATCAAGTGAGAAAGATGGGGTTTTTCTTAACTCGCAAAGCCACGCCTTTTCATCTCTGCCGCCACCCCCCACCCACCCAACACACCCAAAAGAAACACAAGAGTAGAAAGGATCTCTAACCTTCTCATGATCCCATATGTTCAGTATAAAAGGATCTTGCCTAGTTTAGTTCCAACTCATAATGTTATTCTTCAATTATTGGGAAAAGGAGTCAGATTAAATCTATCATTTAATTGCATTTATGCAAAATTAGTGTGTTGTGTATGACTCTCATGGGGAAAGAATTAGACTACATAGTTAGCTGGTCAGAAGCAAAACTTGGACATTAGAAGAATGTTCTTTGCATGTTCACCTAGCAGCTTCCGAACGTCCATGAGATCTGAACCCTTACGAACAAAAGACAACGCAATCATGTCAACATGATTCGGAACTCCCCAGTTTAAAATGTCATCCTTGTCTTTTATCTATCAATGTTGGCAGATCCACAATTACTCCCGGAAGATTGACATTCTTTCTTTCACACAGAACAACAGTGTTCTCACAGCGGCATCGTACCAAACCATTCTCTTTGTCACAAGACAAAACTGTAAAGGTGATTGTGCCATATACACAGAGGATCACACTTTGTGGCTCTAAGTCCTCTGCTAACTTTTTATAGCTCATGCATATCATACTCTCATCACCTTTAATGCTGTAATCAGTTGAGGTTGTGATCTCCTGACCCTGTTTAAGTTGAACAGGCTTAGCATTTTTTAAAAATCCTGTTCTAATTTCTGGACCCTACAAGATGAAAAATGAAGTGTCATAACTTTCACATAAATAGGTGAAGGCAAGATAGGTCTAGGCAATCATATATCCGTAAATATACTCCTTAGTAGGCGCAATCTAGAACGCCGGTGAGTCTTGCTGCTGCACAAATCAAAGATCTTACAGTTTCTCTACACTCTTCAGGACATGTCCTATAAACAAAAATGACACACAATGAACTAACAGGTGGTAAATCATCTTGTATTGAAAAGGGAAAAAAAGGTAGTCGAGATCAGTTATGAAAATTTTCTGCACAACCGTCGTATAAAGCAACAATCATTGTAACTAACAGGAATATATCAAAATAAGCCATCATTAGAATAAAAAAGTTGACCAAACAATTAATTATCAGTATATTTTATGGGAATCTGTAGAAGCAAGTTGTAATTTTCTACCTGTGTGAATATAAGTACAACTCATGCGCTATGTGCAAAGCTAATGATAAGACATGTAAAATATGATGGTTAATGCAATGTAACATGAAATCTAAATGATGACCTCCACACAAGTTGCTTTAAGTGAAGCATTTGACAAAATGTAAATGCATTGGCTAAATGTTGAAGATTAAAAGCTACCTTGATTCCCTCAGATGATGCCCATTCCTTAAAGACTTATGTATGTACACAAACTGCTGCAACTAAACAGGAATTAAAGCTATCACCTGTAATGTTGCAGCAGTGAGCAAAGGAGACAACATTTAGTGAATCCGTTAGAGAAAAGTTCTTTATATGCTTACCATAGACAAAGCACTTTGCAACAAAATTTCATTTGGCATAAACATTCTCAATTTTCTTAGGAGCTATGTATTCAAGTTGTGCCAACTTGAAGATATTCTTCTTCCTATTCATAATGACCATTCAGAGATCAGACTACCACTTCTATTATATATTTTCTAATAAAATTCATTCTAAGTAATATTGCATACCTAGTAATCAATGAATGTGAAATAATGGTTGGTAATCCATATTCGTGCAACTCCACAATTTGACTGAAGTGATTGACTGCAAATATAAATATATAATTTAACAAATAAAAGTATTTCCCTGTGACTAAAAAATAATTAATCTATAACAGGATATATCAAAGTAAATTAAATTTAGAAGAATGTTTACCTCATCCAATTTTTTGTTTGTCTGTAGTATGACCAACTATATACTGAGTATGTACATTGAACTTGTTGTTGGTGCTGCTCATTTGATACTACTTAAAAACTTCTATCCTCTAAATTTCGGAAAACTTCTTTATACACTACATTTGTAACTTCATTTGTTATTTTCCCATCTTCATCATAACATATGATCTTCAGCCTTTTTCTACTTGTTACTCTTGAAAGTGTAACGTATAGTTGTCCATGAGTAAACACAGGCTTCTTCAAAAATAATTTATCATTAGATAATGACTGAATTTTGGCTTTTATTGATGGTCATGACAAAAGATACAATGACTGGATATTGCCTTCTTTGGAACTTAAAAGGAATTCTTGCATCAGAGGGAGTAAGTGTCATTCTTGGTATAAAAACTTTGTCTCCAGCCATTTTTCCTGATAATACTTTGGCTTCAATTACCCGATTTCCATGTCTTGTAAAGATCAATCTTGTACAATTGCACAATCCTGAAGATTTGTTTATATTTCTGAACAGCATCACAGGAACACCTACCTTCAAAGTGATACAGTGATTTGGAATACCCGAACATTTATACTATTTAGGAATTCAGGTGTATGTACATGTTCCAAAGATGTAAATGCATGATCAGACATGCAAATTGTATCCGAACTTAAATATGACTTATCCTGACTATTGTTGAGAGAAATCATGTAATCATTCACCGATTCCACCATCTGAAGAGTTGGCGCAAGAATTTCTCTTTCTTGAAGGTATTTTATATTTGTAAATTGTCTCAAGAAATCAGAATATCTACTTCCTACAATTCCAGATATTGGATCATCACAATTATGTATGAGAAGATCATTGGGTATTTCTACTTTCTCAATGCCATCCATGGAACATCCAATATTTCCATTACCTATTGCCAAAATCTAATCAGAAAACTGTTTTAAATCATCCAAATCAGCACCAGATATATTTCCTTGCTATCTCATATTTGTTGTTAGCTTTAAAACCTGAAAGTGGGGCCACAAATATGAAGAATTTAGAGTTACTTTAACAATATCTTGCCTAATACCTCTTGTAATTACAAACAAGATTTGTCTGAAGTCACCTCCAAAAACAATTGGTTTACCTCCAAATGGTCGATCTAAATTTGATGGATCTTTAAATCTTAGAATATCTCTAAGAGTTTGATCAAGAGCTTCAAAGCAGTATTATGCATCATTGGTGTTTTATCCCAAATGATCAATTTTGCCTTCACTATCAACTTCACCAGATGACTACCTTATTTTACATTGCTTGTTAAATCTTCAGTTGGATTTAGAGGGATCCCAAATCTTGAATGAGCAGTTCGACCTCCTGGTAACAAAAGAGAAGCAATACCATTTGAAGTAACATTTATCACTATATCGCCTTTAGATCGTATGCTAGAAGACAATGTTTTCCGGATAAAAGGTTTGCTAGTTCCTCCATGACCATATAAAAAGAATAACCCTCATTTATCTTCATTCACTGCAGATATGATTTTATCATAAACAAACTTCTGCTCGAATGTTAATTTCATTAATAATTGTTGATGTTCTTCTGTCAGAGAATGCCTATTAAAGCGCAATTCCTAATTAATTAGTTTGTTGGCACCATCAAATTCTTCCTTATTGTAATATGGTCTTGGCATTATCGGAGAATCATTAAAGCTTTTTTCACAACCTTTTAAAATCCTGTCCAGCTTCTTCAAGCAATGATTTTTCACTTCATCATCGGTTAGCTTTCTCTCTGCATGACATAAAAATGTTAGAGTTCAAAATAAAATATATACTCATACTTAAAACTCAATCATGTAGTTTCATGTATATGTAGTTTGTTTGTATGTCACGATCCGGAATTCCCACCGTCGGGACCGTGATGGTGCCTAACATTACACTTGCTAAGCAAGCCAATGTTAGAGGTTGTTTAACCAATCCTTTACATTTAAGTGATTATCAACAACCAAGCTAATATAAATCGAAATAAACGCGAAAATACATATATAACAACTTTGATTCACACTTTTAGTACACAGAATCTGGAGTCACAATTCACGAACATACTAAGATTTTACTACAAGTATTTCTCCGAAAGAAAGTACAATTGTTTGTGAAACAAGGAAAAACAGTAAAGTATAAGGGTATAGAATGGGACACCAAGGCTACCTTGGGTCTCCTAGCAATGAAGTTTACAGCCAACCTCTCGATCAGCCACAACCTGCTCCAAAATCTGCACAGGAAGTGCAGAGTGCAGTATCAATACAATCGATCCCATGTACTGGTAAGTGCCAAGCTTAACCTCGACAAAAGAGTGACGAGACTACGGTGGGACACTCACAATATAATCTGCATATAGTAAATAAAAAAAGCAGAAAGGAAGACATCATGAAGTAAAATAGTAACCTGCAAGAAGCAAGTACAGTACCCAACGTATTTCATCAGTGTTCAGCTATAGCCAATCCTTAAGTACAATTCATGACTACCGTATAGCTAACACAGTCAAAGAAAAAGCATAAACATATAGATTTGTTGTGGCGCGCAACCGGATCCCACCATACATATCATAATCCTCTCTTATTTCCTCGTAATAACATAAACAACAAAATATAAATAAAAGTGTTGCGGCGTGCAACCTGATCCCACCATATCATAATAATCACAGTCACAGTTCACCCTTATTTCACCACAACCCTTATTTCACCTGTTGCAGCGTGCAACCCAATTCCACTGTATAATATCAATTCACCCTTATTCCTCCTCAATATGTATCACCGTTATTCCACCTGTTGCAGTGCACAACCCAATCCCACCATATCAGTATCAATTACTCAGTAAGTACAGAAATTTCACAATTTAAAACAAAACCCTTCACAATACTTAAACTTCAAAATAAAGAAAATGATAAGCTTGTACTCTATAAACCTTACACAAATACTACTATTCAGCGAGACCAATCCAGAATATATCATAAAAGCACCAATAAACATCTTACACAAATAATCGGAGACAGTGAGCCTACGGAATAACTAATACCTTCAACAAGGAGAAACAATGTCTAATAAGTAGGAAATAGGAATGGAAATTCAAGTTAAGCATGTAACAGTTAAGGAAGGGGAAAAAACATTTCAAGAAGAACGGGAAAGAAACAGGCAAGATAGATAAATTGGCGGCGCATAGGTCACCTTACATATACGCCGCTCACATGATTTTTATATAGCAATTAAGGCAAGGGTTCCTAATCCCTTAAGTCAAAGTTAGATACAACATTTACCTCGCCCAACAGGCCACTCAATGCTCAATTACAGTTCTTCCTCTAGTATCCACCTCCAAACCACTCGTATCTAGCCACAATTAACTCAAAAACAACAGATATTGCTAAAGGAATCGATTAAAATGCATAAATGTTTATCTCCCAAAATTCCCACCAAAGGTTCAAAAATGGACGCCAGACTCGCTTGGTCAAAACTCGAGGTTCGGACCAAAACCCATTCACCCATTCACCCCCGAGCCCGATTATGTAATTAATTTTGAAATTCGACCTCAATTTGAGGTCTAAATCCCAATTTTCCAAAAATTCCTATTTCTACCCAAACCCCCAATTTCTACCATGGAAATCCTAGATTTTAGGTTGGAAATTCATGAAATGTGATGGGAAATTGAAAGAAAGTGGGTTAGAATCACTTACCAAAGTTTTGGGGAAGAATTGGTCTTGGAGAAATCACCTATAGGGTTCTAGGAATTGAAAATTTGAAGAATGGGAGAAACTCCCGTCTAAGTCATTTTTACACAACTGCAGATGTCGCATTTACGACCTGAGCTTCACAAATACGAAGCTCGAAAATGAGAAGCCCTCCACACTTCTGCTGCCTTCTCAAATCCGACAATAAGTTCGCAAATGCGATCACTGCCCTTCCCAGAATCCCTTCGCAAATGCGAAAACGGTTGGCCTAGCTTCTTTTCGCAGTTGCGATGAAAAGCTCGCAAATCGGAACCTGCAGGGTTCGCAATTTTGATGCCTGATCTCTCAAATGCGATATCAGAGGCCTACACCAGATGAGATGCACCAACAATGTTCTATGTCCCAATTTTCACTCTGTAGCCTATCCGAAAGTCACCCGAGCCCTCGGGGCTCTAAACCAAAAGTGCACACAAGTCTAGAAACATCATACGAACTTGCTCGTGCGATCAAATTGCCAAAATAACACCTAGAACTACGAATTTAACCCCAAATGACATGAGATTTTCAAGAACACTTTGAAATTCCTATTTTCACAACCGGTCGTCCGAATCACGTCAAATCAACTCTATTTTTCATGAAATTTCACAAATAAGTCATAATTATGGTATTGGACCTATACCGGATTCCGGAACAAAAATACAGACCCATTATCTAAAAAGTCAAACTTTGGTAAAACACTTCAATTTAATTAAGCTTTCAACTTTTAAATTTCGACATAGTCCGATATCTCGGGTTAGAGACTTCCGATTACAATTCCGGGCACACGCACAAGTCTCAAATTACGATACGGATCCACCGGGACCGTCGAAACACGAATTCGGGTCCGTTTACCAAAATGTTGGCTGAAGTCAACTCAAATAAAGTTTTTAGGCAATCTTACTTATTATTTTGCCAGTTTTTAACATAAAAGCTTTCCAGAAAGACACCTAGACTGAGCACGTAGATCGAGAAAGGCTAGAACATGACTTTTAAAGGTTTCGAATCACAAAATTAGGTTCAAATTATAAGATGACCTATTGGGTCGTCACATTCTCCACCTCAAAAACAATTGTGCGTCCTCGAATGGACATAGAAAAGTACCTGAATTGGTGAATAGGTGGGGATTTCTTCCCCGCATGTTCGACTCAGACTCCCAAGTAGCTGCCTCGATGGGCTGACCTCTCCACTACACTCGGACCAAAGGATAACTCTTTGATATCAACTGACGAACCTACCGGGATAGAATAGCCACTGGCTCCTCCTCATAAGTCAAATCCTTGTCCAACTGGATAGAGCTAAAATGAAACATGTGGGATGGATCGCCGTGATACTTCCGGAGCATGGACACATAGAATACCGGATGAACTGTTGATAACCCCGGAGGCAACGCAAGCCTGTAAGCCACCTCTCATACTCTCTGAAGAATCTCAAAGGTTCGATATACCTAGGGCTCAACTTGCCCTTCTTCCCAAATGTCATGAAACCCTTCATGGGTGATACCCGAAGCAACACTCTCTCCCCAACCATGAATTCTACATCACGAACTCTACGGTCCGCATAACTCTTTTGCCAGGACTGAGCTACGCAAAGTCGATCCTGAATAATCTTGACCTTATCCAAGGAATCCTGTACTAGATCAGTACCCAACAACCGAGCCTCTACCGGCTCGAACCACCCAACTGGTGACCGACACCGTCTACTATATAATGCCTCATAAAGAGCCATCTGAATGCTCGACTGGTAGCTGTTGTTGTAGGAGAACTCTGCAAGGGGCAAGGATTAATCCCACGATCCTTCAAGATCTATAACACATGCACGGAGCATATCCTCTAAGATATGGATATTGCGCTCGGACTATCAGTCCATCTCAGGATGAAATGATGTGCTCAACTCAACCCGAGTACCCAACTCACGATGAACTTCCTTCCATAAGTGCGAGGTGAACTACGTACCTCAATCAGAAACGATAGACACGGGCACACCGTGAAGACAGACGATCTCGCGGGTGTAAATCTTTGCCAACCACTCCGAAGAACAGGTAACTGCCACAAGAATGAAGTGCTCTGACTTAGTCAGCTTGTCCACAATGACCCAAACAACATCAAACTTCCTCTGAGTTTGTGGGAGTCCAACAACAAAATCCATAGTGATACGGTCCCACTTCCACTCAAGGATCTCTATCTGCTGAAGCAAACCACCGGGTCTCTTATGCTCATACTTCACTTGCTGACAACTCAAGCACCGAGCTACATAAGAAACTATATCCTTCTTTATCCTCCTACACCAATAATGTTTCCGCAAGTCCTGGTAAATCTTGGCGGCCCGGGTGAATAGAATACCAGGAACTGTGGGCCTCCTCAAGGATCAACTCACGAAGTCCATCCACATTAGGCACACAAACACGACTCTACATCCTCAAGACTCCGTCATCTCCAACAGTAACCTACTTGGCACCACCGTGTCCCTAAGGACCAACAAATGAGGGTCGTCATACTGCCGATCTCTAATATGCTCAAGCAAAGAAGACCAGACAACTGTACAAGCTAGAACACGATTGGGTTCTAAAATATCCAACCTCGCAAACTGATTGGCCAAAGTCTAAACATCTGATGAACGCAAGGTTGCCCATACTCGATGCCTTCCTAGACAATGCATCGGCCACTACATTGGCCTTCCTGGGATGGTACAAGATGGTGATATCATAGCCTTTCAATATCTCCAACCACCTCATCTGCCTAAAATTGAGTTTCTTTTGCTTGAACAAATACTGAAAGCTGCGATGATCCGTGAAAACCTCACACGACACGCCATAAGGTTAGTGCCTCCAAATCTTCAGCGCATGAACAATGGCTGCCAACTCTAAATGATGGATAAGGTATTTCTTCTTATGAACCTTCAACTGTCGAGACGTATATGCAATCACCCAGCCCTCCTACATCAATACTGCGCCGAGCACAACACGAGAAGCATCACAATATACCGTGTAGGATCCTGAACCTAAGGGCAACACCATCACCGAGGCTTTAGTCAAAGCAGTATTGAGCTTCTGAAAGCTCGACTCATACTCATCTAAAGATCAGAACGGGCACCCTTCTAGGTCAACCTGGGCAATGGGGCTGCTATAGATGAAAACCCCTCCACAAATCAATGCTAATAACCCGCCGAACCCAAGAAGCTCCTGGTCTCTGTGGCTGAAGTGGGTCTAGGCCAGTTCTGGACTGCCTCAATCTTCTTAGGATCTACCTGAATACCCTCTTTTGATACGATGTTGCCCAATAAAGCGACTGAATCTAACCAAAACTCGCACTTCAGAAATTTAGCATATAATTGGCTGTCTCTCAGAGTCTGAAGCACAATCCTAAGGTGCTGCTCATGCTCCTTTCGACTGCGAGAGTATATCAAGATGTCGTCAATAAACACAATCACAAAGGAGTCCAAATAGGGCTTGAACACTCGATTCATCACATCCATGAAAGCTACTGGGGAATTTGCCAACCCAAAAGAAATCACTAGAAACTCATAATGCCCGTACCGAGTCCGAAAAGCTATCTTAGGCACATCGGATTCCCTAATCCTCAACTGATGGTAGCTAGATGTTAAATCAATCTTCGAAAACACCTTGGCCCCCTGAAGCTGATCAAATAAGTTATCAATCCTCGGTAATGGATACTTGTTCTTAGTGGTGACTTTGTTCAATTGCCGATAATCTATACACATCCTCATAGACCCATCTTTCTTCTTCACGAACAACACCGGTGCACCCCAGGGCGAGACACTAGGTCTAATGAATCCCTTATTAAGCGATTCCTGCAATTGTTCCTTCAATTCTTTCAACTCTGATGGGGCCATAAAGTATGGCGGAATGGAAATAGGCTGAGTGCCCGGAGCCAAATCAGTATAGAAATCAATATCCTTGTCGGGTGGCATCCCCGGCAGGTCTGCAGGAAATACCTCTGGAAACTCACGAACAATAGGCACAGAATCCATAGAAGGAATATCCGCACTAGAACCACGAACATAAGACAAATAAGCCAAACACCCTTCTCAACCATACGTCGAGCCTTCATATAAGAGATAACCCTGCTGGAAGAATGGTCAAGAGTCCCTCTCCACTCTAATTGAGGCAACCCCGGCAAGGCTAAGGTCATTGTCTTGGCGTGACAATCCAATATGGCGTGTGATGCGAGACTAAATTGCATGGTTTAGCATGTGATATACCTTACATTTTATGAGCATTA
>ML426255.1:71036-90526 GCA_005239525.1 Nicotiana knightiana | reverse complement strand
CGACAAGTCAGGAAGCTGAGGTCTAAGGATATAGTTTCAGTGAAGGTTCAGTGGAGAGGGCAGTCGGCGGATGATGCCACCTGGGAGATCGAGTGGGAGATGCGGGACATATATCCTCAGTTATTCGAGACTCCAGGTATGTTTCTAAACCCGTTCGAGGACGAACGTTTGTTTACGAGGGGGAGGATGTAACGACCCGGCTAGTCGTTCAATGAGATTAACCCCATTTCCCCTATTTCTGCATTTTTTGTATATTTCTAGCCTGTTTTTGTTGTGTTAAGTCAGTTGGTTTGTGTCCGGAGTGGTCATGGTGAGAATTGAGGCATTTAGTCTCCTAAATTAGCCTAAAAGTTGATAAAGTCAACTGAGAGTTAACTTATTGGTGAACGAACTCGGAATGCGGATTTTATGGCCCGGATAGCTTTGTTAGTTGATTTGGGACTTAGGAGTGTGTTCGGAATGAAGTTTTGATGTCCGGTATAGAATTAGGCTTGAATTGGCGAAAGTTAGTTTTTGGCGATTTCCGGTCGGCAGTGGAAAATAGGCTATCGGGGTCCGAATGAGATTCCGAAAGTTGGAGCAGGTTCGTAATGTCATTTTGGATATGTGTTCAAATTTTCAGGTCAATCGGATGTGTTTTAGTTGGTTTCGACATCATTGGCGAAATTTAGAAGTTTCAAAGTTCATAGGATTGAATTTGATGTAATTTTTGTGGTTTCGTGTTGTTTTTGGTGTTTCGAAGGCTTGACTAAGTTTGAAAGATGTTATGGGGTGTGTTGGTAAGATTGGTTGAGGTCCCGGGGGCCTCGGGTGTATTTCGGATGCTCAAACGGGCACTTTTTGGCCTTGAGAAGTTTGTTATTTTCTGGTGTTTTAGCAGCAGTGAGTCCTTCAGTGCGATCGCGTAGGAGTAAGAGATTGGGCAGGCATTTTGTTCTATGTGATTGCGTGGTTAGGATTGCGATCACATAGGTTGGTCAGATAAGGCAGTGTGATCGCGTGGGTGTTGGTGCGATCGCGTAGAGGATTATGAGGCACGTGTGTGGGGTGGAGAGTTGTTCTACGGGATCGTGTGTATTGGTATGTGATCGCATTTAGTTGGATTTTCTGTGCATCGCGATCGCGTGTCTTGAGTCGCGATCGCACTGAGGAAAATTAAATGGCTGGGCAGAATGTTTTAAAGGCCACTAGTGCGAGAATAGTTCATTTTCCTCCATTATTGAACGAGTTGGGAGCTCTTTTGAGAGGGTTTGAAGAGAAAATTGAAGGGAATCACTTGGAGGTAAGGTTTTAAACTTCATAAAACATTTATATGTCATTTTCTAAGTAACTAAACCGTAAAATTGTTGGAATTAAACCCAAATTTGGGAAAGAAGGGTGCATAGGATTTGGAATTCTCTTTTGAGGATTTTAGTGGGCAATTGTGGTCCGATTTTAGTGTTCTTGGTATGTATAGAATCGTGGGAGGACGAGAATTCTAGTGATGTAAATTTTATTGAATTCCGAGATGTGGGCCCAGGGCTCGGGTTTGGCCGAATTTCGAGATTCTTGTATAATTTGATAGTTTTCGATTGGGTTGTGTTCCTTTGGTACATATTAATGATGTTAAATTGGTTTTTGCTAGATTCAGATTAATCGGGAGCCAATTTGAGAGGCAAGAGCATAACGGACTAGTGTTGTGGCCCGGTGGAGGTAACTAATGGTTATTAATCTTGTCCTGAGGGTATGAAACCTCGGACTACATATTTCTCACTGATTTTAGAATGGCGCACATATAAGATGACGAGTATGTGGAGCGCACTGATTTTTGGATTGGACTAGGTCCTCTCCGCGGCAACAAAGGAGTTGCATATTTTACTCAAAACCTTATGTTAAATTGTGTTCTAAAGATTGTTGAAATATTTGTGCTATAATCCGTGTTTGGGGCCTCGTGCCGATCTATTTAGACCCCTTGAAGGCTTTTTATTGCTGTTTTCCTCACTATTTATTGATGATTTCACCCAGTCACATTGTGCTTAGTGTTTTAGAAACTCAGCCTGATTTACACTACTTGAGATTTAAAAATGATTTTTTTGGTAGAGTACCCCGTTTTACTGATTCGCCCGAGGGGCTTTTTGAGTGGTTCTGCTGAGTGAGGCCGAGGGCCTGATTGTGAGGATATGATACGCCACGAGCTGGCTTGATATTAGCGCTTGGGCTGAAGGAGCCCGTCCACAGTCTGCACACATCCCCAGTGAGCACGCAGAGTGCCGAGTGACGAGTGACGAGTGATTGGGAGGCATGAGTGAATGTGAGGTGTTGAACGACTGATTATGAGTGACTACGAGGCATGCCCGAGGGGCTGATTATGATACATGTTTTTGCCCGAGGGGCTACTTATGGTTTTACTACTTTCACTCTGAGCTTATGAAATATGTTTTTCCCGAGTGGCCTCTATTTAATTCATTTCATTTTCATACTAAATCTTTCGGTTTGAAGTTGTAAAAAATATGCATTCTTCAAAGTACTTTTCTGAAAGTTAGTTTTAAGGCATGATGACTTCATATATCTATATTTATACTGTTGGAAAGAAAGATTGTGCATATTGTGAATTGATGACATTGATTTCTATGTGATTTCTTGCCACTTAGACTTGATTTATTTTCATTACTACTGAGTTGGCGTGCCCACATTACTCCCTGCACCCCTGTGTGGAGATTCAGGTGCAGATACCGAGAATTTTTAGCCATCTTTTCCGTGCAGAGACAGAGTGCGGGATATAGAGGTAGCTTTTCAGCGTCCGCAACATCTCTGTTTTCCCTTCTTGTTGCATCTCTGTTTTCCCTTCTTGAAGTCGAAGTCCAAATGAACCCTCAAATTCCCATTTTAAGGTCTCTAAATCACAAGCCTTAATTACCTATTTAAGCTCAGTTTTTCCCCAATGAAGAACTAACGGTTTCCCTCTTCAAAAACCATTCAAGAGCTTCAGACCCGAATAACAATGGTGAAGGAATGGCCAAAATTCGCTAACAGTTCTTTTTATAGGTTCTACCCAGCGATGACCGCACCTGCGGTCCTTCTCTCGCACCTGCAGTCCTTCTCTAGCATCTGTGGACCCTTGTCCGCTTCTCCGGGCTCGCACTTGCGGTTCCCCATCCCGAGGTGCGGAAACACAAGAAAGTTTCCCACCAGCAACTCCAAAATACCAAAAATCATGTCGTCACCTATCCGAACTCAACTCGAGGCCCTCGGGACCCCAACCAAAAATACAAACAAGTCATATATGATCACCCGAACTTAGTCGACCTCTCGGAACACCCCAAAATAAAATCAAAACACCAAATCAACCCATGATTCAAGCCTAAAGATATTCAAACTCCCGAAATTCACCATTGATGCCGAAACTAACCAACCCTCGTCCGAATGATATGAAAATTTGCAACCACATCCAGAATGGTGCTACACACCTGCTCCAACTTTCGGAATTCCATTTCGATTCCGACAGCCTATTTTCCACTGCCGACCGAAAATCGCCAATTCAAGCCTAATTCTACACCGGACCTCAAAACTACATTCCGAACACACTCCTAAGTCCCAAATCACCTAAAAAGCTATCTGAGCCATAAAATCCGCATTTCGAGGCCGTTATAAGTCAACTCCCAATTGACTTTTCCAACTATTAAGCTCATTTAAGAGACTAAGTACATTAATTGGCTGAACCGGAGTCAACCAACCTAACACCATGCAAAAGAGATGAACCATATAAGAAATGAAGCAGAAATGGGGGAAACAGGCTAAACTCTCGGAACGACCGGCCGTGTCGTTACACTTAAACTAGCCATGTATACTACAGAAAATTGAGTGTATCTGGATTCAAACTGGGAACCTAGGCAATACTAAAGAGTACAAAATTGGCCAAACACCACATTACAATTATTAATGCCATATGTCTTGTTAAAGCATATGAACAACAATAATATTCATGTAAATAAGGACAAGAGTAGAGCGTACATGAAGGATTCAGGAACTTATTAAGACAAATTCTGGGCAGGCAGTTATTCCTTAGAGATTCTAAGTCGGGGCTTCATGATAAGCAACAATCTTTAAATAACCAATCACACTTAAACATGAATATGAGAAGTCAGTAGGGTTGGATATCTACAATATGCATGCATTAAGGCTAGTAATGTCAAGGAAGAGCATATTAGGCTAAGCACTTAGACAGTGTCACCACATAATTTGCAAGAAAAAGTAGTAGGTGATGCGTAAGGGATTCAACAGAGAGAAAGAAATTCTGAGCAATGACATAATTTCCAAGAGATCCAAACAAAGTGTGATGAACATGAATAAGGTGTGTTGGAAAACCGAGCACATGTCATGAATCAACTTAACTAACTATGCGAAAATCAGAATTAGAACAAAGTTGAAAGTACATAATGGCATTAAGACAAGCATGATTGCATACGAAAGGGAATAACATTAAACACCCAAAGGAATCCCAGTAAAGCTAATGCAGATAACATAAACACAATCAAGGGGAAGTAAAACTGCGAGAGTATGAAGTACTGACCAACTGCGAACAAAGTAACTAAGAATGAAAAACTCAAAATATCAGGAATAATTGTAATTACTAGAGAATGATCCAACCCCAAACCCCAGTGCTTCAGAGTTGACAAGAGCTTCAAAGTGGGTTCCGGCCAGTGCTTGCACTGGAAAAGGTTAATGAACAGAATCAGATGGCCTTGGTTTTCAGCCGGCCAAAATCAAAGTCTAAGAACAATATAGAATGAATGAGAGCAGGAGAAAAGTAGCAGTAATGGTAGTCGTAACACTAGTTGTAACATTAGTTATTTAGACCTTAGAGGGGGAACATGGAAGGGGGTTTATATAGTAGTTAAATCAAACTAGCAAACAAGGAAGGGAAATTAAGCAAACATAAAAAAGGACAGAACAAAATCAACATGCAATCAGTAAACATTACCGGAATAGAAAGAAATCAGACTCCTAACCTTAGTTAGGGTTCAGTGCTCAAAATAGGCCAGCTGGTACGAATAATTACGCTTTTCTTCATGTACATAGAGGAAATATTGTCCATATCTCCAAAATGAAGGTCGGTTCCAGTCCGATTTAGGAGATGGTACTTTCCAAAATTAGGACAACTATGTAACACCATAAACTTGTGAGTAACAACGAGGTAACACGTAAATGGTAAGTAAATCACAAAAGGAATCCATGATTTGATCGGATTTATTGAAGGTTGGTGAAGGTAGCTAGGGTTTATAAATGAGGGAAGAAGAGAGACCAGAGAAAATGGAGGTGGTTGGGCAAGGGATTTGTATATAGGGTTTGTGTTAAGGAGATATAAGGAAGGGGAATGGTTGTCGTGGGTCGTTGCTCATTTAAAATCAACAGTCAGGACTAAGGGGGAAATATGGTGGGTTGTAAGCCGGGTCACGATCGAATTAGGTGAATGAGGTTTTTGGGTCTAGGCTTCTGAAGAGTAAAGTGAATGGGCGAGATGCCTTGAGCCTATTTTGGTCCGAAAATTTGCGATTTTTAAGAAAAAAATAATTTATAAATTATAAAAACATTACTTATGAAGTAAAAGGATTGAAAATAATAGTCCAACATTTTAAAAATATAAAATATGCTATTTTAGTATAACAATGTAAATAATGTAATTATGTATGAAATATAGGCTATTGTTTGCAAAAAATTATATGCATAGCTAAAAAATACACATATATTTATTTTAAATGAAGTAAAAATGTTATCAAAAATATATGTTGGTATAAATAATAAATTTGGATGATTAAGTTATCACAAGATAATTTGACAGGGTAACTAAGGAATAATTGAACAATTTAAATGCAAGAACTAAATTTTAGATCCTTAAATTTTATGAAAAATTATAGAAAATACTTATATGACTCTTGTAAATCAGTAATGCTGCAAAAATAATATTTTGAAGTATATATGATATTTATTAAATATTAGAGCAAAATCGGGTATCAACATTAAGTCGATTTTGGTTAGATTCAATTGGTTTGGATACAAATTTTAGAGGAAAGGCCCCGGTTAAGCTTAGATTTGATTGCAGAGAGAGGTAAGTGTTAGGTCTAATCTTGATTAGAGGAAATCAGGAACCCTTTAACTACATCTTTTGTGAATTAGGCAAGTAACGACGTATATGCCAGGTGACGAGTGTATATACGTTGTCAAAGTACATGTTTCAATGGTTTCTCGTATTTCATTAATTATCTTATTCCATGTTTTAACTGTTACATGCTTTAATTGCTTTTTATGTCGCATTTTGTTACTTGTAATTAATTTCTCTTTCATTGAAATGTTCGTTTCTTCCATGATTCCATGATTAACTGATACTTGCCTTAAGTGTCTTACTTATACACTTTAACTGTCATATATTTGGCTTGTCTAGTTGATTCTAAATTAATTATAGTACTCCTTGATTTTGTACGGGGTTCCTTTATTGCTTTACTTTCATATTCTTTAACCGTAGAGATTCTTTTTAATGGATTTGTTGGATTGATTACATTTATTGAATTTGTTTATGGATCGGGTTGTACGCAGCAATTTGTGATATGGTGGAATAAGGGAGGAGTTGATATTTATATTGTGGGATAGTATTGAGCGCCACAAAGGATTTATATATGCTTTTGATATTGATATGGTAAAGTAAGGGAGAATTGTGTGCGTACGGTGGGACCGGGTTGTCGCCGCAACGAATTGTGTGTGTTGTACTCAATGTGGTATTGCGTTAGTTTTTCAGCATCTTTATATGATAATTTGTGGACTAATATTCTGGATTCACTGATTTCGAGGATTGAGTTCGTTTTCATAAATTAGTTGCCCTACTTTTATTTCTTGTTTCCTTCCTTGTTATTATTACTATTTTTGCGTACAGGTTATTGTAAGTGACCCGCCTTAGCCTCGTCACTACTTCCTCAGGGTTAGGCTCGGCACTTACAAAGTACATAGGTTCGGTTGTAGTCATAATACACTCTGCACTTCTTGTGTAGTTTTTGGAGTTGGTCCTAGCAGCGGTCAGTAGATTGCTCGAATCCAACGCTTAATGGAGACTTGAGTTGCGGTTGCCCAGCATTTGCATCCCTAAAGTCTCCTTCTATATTACCATAGTTGTTTATTTCGATTCACATAGTATACTTTCATTTAGAATATCATTTGGAGTACTCTAGTCGCTCGTGTACTTGTCACACCAGTTATGGGGTTGTATCTTAACATCGCCGTTATTTTAGTTTACTCACTCTATTTCAGTTTATTGATTATTATTTAATTTGAATTTTTAACAATAGCTAATAACTATTTCTAATGTTGGCTTACCTAGCAAGTGAAATGTTAGCGCCATCAAGGTCCCGGGGGCCGGAATTCCGGGTCGTGACATCCGATCCTAATATTTTGGAGGTGGACTTGTTGAAGAATCTTTAAATGGGATCCTACCATGCTTAAAATTCCATAGTTGTACCAACTTTGAACAAGCAGTACCTATAGAATGTTGGAATGTTGTTCCTTTGAATAAAGGATGTTGATACCCAATTTTTTCACATATTTTTAAATGTATATATATACTTTCAAAATAGTATATTTGCATCATCATTTAGTTTATAAACCCATATAATCAATTTTCATAATTTTCCATGATTTCTAGAAACCCTAAACTAATTTCTTTTTACATATTTTATTATATAAATATCCAATAATTATCCTTCAAATTATTTTTATGATGATTTGATCATCCAAAATTATTATTTACAGCAATATATATGTTTTATAATATTTTACTTCATTTTTTCGTAATTACATTTACATTTTAGTCTAATTGCATATTTTTGCAATAATAGCCTATATTCATGTATAATTACATTATTTATGTCAAAATAACTTTTTATATATTTTTAATAATGTTAAATTATTATTTTCAATCATTTTGGTGCACAAATAATATTTTTGTTATCTATTAATTACTTTTATAAATATTGGGTATTTAAAAACTAGCCCCAATTTTAAACAATTTCAGACAAAATAACTGGCCAAAAACCCCCCAATACCTTATCCCAATAACCCCAGCCCAAACCAATAACCCTTTAACCCAAAACCCGATCGGTACCTGTTACACTTGACCCGCCTCACTAATTTTTAAATCCTGGCGGTTGATAACTCAAGATCAACGACCCTTGTTTATTCTTTTCCCTTTAATTACCCTCCAAGAAACCCTAATCCATTATTCCCTAACCTAACCTAACCTCCCTCTTTGAAGAACTGTAACGACCCAACCGGTCGTTCCGAGAGTAATAGCCCTATTTCTCCCGTTTTTTGCTTCATTATATGTGGTTGAACTTCATTACATTGTGTTAGATTTGTTGGCTCGGGTTCGGAGCGATTTTTTGAGAGAAATGAGACATTTAGTCTCTTAACTTCATTCAATAGTTGGAAAATTCAACTAGAAGTTGACTTATTGGTAAACAACATCGGAATGTAGATTTTATGGCTCAGATAGCTTCGTTAGGTGATTTGGGACTTAGCAGTGTATTCGGAATGTGGTTTTGATGTCCGATGTAGAATTAGGCTTGAATTGGCGAAGTTGAGTTTTTGGCGATTTTCAGTCAGCAGTGGAAAGGTAGCTATCCGGATCGGAATGGAATTTCAGAAGATGGAACTGGTTCGTAATGTCATTTTGGATATGCGTGCACATTTTTAGGTCAATCGGATGTGTTATGGATAATTTCGGCATCCTGGGTGAAATTTAAAATTTTCAAAGTTCATATGCTTGAATTTGATGTGATTTTGGTGTTTTTGCATTGTTTTTGGTGTTTCAAGGGCTCGACTAAGTTTGAATGAAGTTATGGTATGTGTTGGTATGTTTGGTTGAGGTCCCGAGGGCCTCTCGTGATTTTCGAGTGGCTAACGGGGTGATTTTTGGCTTTTGAGCGTAGCTGGTTTGCTGGTGTTACTGTAGCAGAAGATTACTCTATGCGTTCGCATAGGAGGTCCTGCGTTCCCGTAGGGTAAATTTTGGAAGAGGGGGCCAGTGTTCTATGCGTTCGCGGGCTGAGGGGTGCGAACGCGGTGTGTTGGGCAGGTTGACCATTGCGAACACAGGGAAAGCTGTGTCTTCGCGTACAGTAAAGGCAGTTGAGGACCCCCAGGCCCATTGGTCTATGCGTTCGCGGGGCCTAGGGTGCGTTCGCGTAGGTTTGGGTTGGGTGTGTTGTGCGTTCATGGGCGGGTAGCCGTGTTCGCGTATAGGAAATTAAGGGCTGTTGGGAATTTGCTCTATGCGAATGCGGTCTAGGGGATGCGTTCGCAATGAGTAAAAGTGCTAGGCAGAAAGTTTAAGTTTCAAAACGAGGGTTTTTAGACCATAACTCAAAATACCATTAGAGAGCTCGGGAGAAGGAGAATTTTGAAGAGATTTTCAGTGGGATTATTGTGGTAAGTGTTCTTCAATCACTTTTTGTTTAATTTCATGAATTAGTCTTGATTTTATCATGTAATTTGAGGAATCAAACTGGAAATTGGGGAAGAATGAGAGGAAATTTGGGAATTTCTTTTGATGATTTGAATGGGTATTTGATGTCAGATTTTAGTAAATTTGATATGGGTAGAATCGTGAGGGAATGAGGATTTCAAGTTTTTTGAATTTATCGAATTTTGAGACGTGGGCTCGGGGGCCGGGTTATGCCAATTTCGGGAATTGTGCCTAATTTAGATAGTTTTGGATTGGGGTTCATCTCCCTAGCATATTTTGATGTTATTGATCTGATTTTTGATAGACTTGGAGCATTTGGGAGCCGATTCGAGGGGCAAGAGCATCGCATAGTAGTTTTTGGACTATTTTGAGGAATATAACGACTGTAACTCTAGACCTGATGGTATGAAACCCAGATATTTCACTTTGTTTTGCTAAATGCGGTGACACACATGCTAGGTGATGAGCGTGTGGGCATGCGCCGATAGGGATTGTGGCTTGGTCCGTCCTGTGGCAACTATCATGCTGCGTATTTGATTTGATCATAAGATGTCATGTACTATTGAGGTTTATGTTATATTATGGGCAGTATACCACGTTTGGGGCCTGATGCCGATCTGTTTAGACCCCCAGGGGTATTTTTACACTATTCTCACACGATTTTTGATAGAAAATTTTTTACCTCAATCATATTTATTCCTTGTTGCTATTTCACTGTTATCACAATGTTTTAGAATACTGTGAGGTATTTGGGGCTGAGTCCTCTGATGTTGGGATGAGTTGCCCTAGTGGCTTGAGAGGATGACTGAGTGAGGTCGAGAGCCGAGTTTGTGAGGATAGTTATGGATCGGGCTGCATGCCGTAGCATATATAGATATTATATGGTTCTGCATGTTGCAGCATAAATATATATATTGTATCGCACTGCACGCCGCAACAATATTGCGCTTGGGCTGTAGGAGCCCCTCCGGGAGTCTGTAAATCCCCAGTGAGCGCAGTCGACTATTATTTGCATCGGGCTGCACGCCGCATCATACACATATATTATTTTGATCGGGATGCACGCCGCAACATATATATATATATATATATATATATATATATATATATATATATATATATACTAACTATTCGGACTGGGCTGCACACCGCATCATATATATATGTTATTTGGATCGGGTTGCACGCCGCAACATATATATATATATACTATTTGGATCGGGCCGCACACCGCAGCATATGTTATGTGGATCGGGCTGCATGCCACAACATTTTGTGTGGATACATGGTACCTGTTGAGTGAGAGTGCTGAGTGTGAGCATTGAGTACTGATAGAGGAGTCACGAGTGACTGAGGGAATTTACGTATGAGTGATATTGTGCCCGAGAGGCTATAAAGTGTGAGATCATTGTTTCTCACTTATTTAACACTGAGTCTCTTTAATAATGTTGAGTTAATGTTTTATGCATGTTTAGAAGGGGAACTGGAGTTTGTAAAGTTCTTGGTAAATGTAGTCTTTTGATTACTCTATTTGTTTTCGCTGACACATGTTTTTATGAAACTATCACTTTTAAATGCTCATCACTGTACACAAGTCTTTAGTTGCTTTGGTTACATACTTAGTTGGCGTACTCACATTACTCCCTGCACCTTGTGTGCAGATTCAGGTACCGGGGCAGAGCGATAGTTGAGCCACTCCATTGGGAGCATTGCTCAGAGATTGTGAGGTAGCTGCTCGGCGTCCGCAACCTACTCTTTCTCCTTCCTACTCTGTCATTTTACTTTACTTCTCAGACTTGTTGTAGTAGAGAATATTTATTAGACTGTCACTTCCTAGATTCTCATGACGGTTGACTCCAGATGTTGGGGCTGTGTTTAGACGTTCCGATCATTTTTATTGTTTGAAATGCTTAAAAGTGGATATTATTATGACACATAGGATAAATTTGTGTATTAAATGGGAACCTTGTTATATTTTTAGTAAATTTGGCTAGCCTAGTACCACGATAGGTGCCATCACAACCAATTTAGATTTGGGGTCATGACAAGAACCCTAAAACTGCGCCCTCTCTAAATCTTCTCCTAATCCTACTAAATATGGGATTCAATAGCTATTTCTTGCCATATCCGACCCACTTTAGGTACTGGTTTTTCTCTTATGGTATTCCCTAAGTGATTTCCTAAACATGGGAAGCAGATCTCTTCCAAAATCGAACTAAAATTGGTTTAAAACACTGATTTTGAGTATTATTCTGTTTATATTCGTCCTATGTTACTGTGAGTCCGATTATTCATTTATATTCTATTGATTTTCAATTTCCCTAAAAACTAGGGTTTAAAGATCTATCAAATTGATTGTCAGACCGATTTATATATTTATTTTCCTTGTTTGTTGCTTAAACCACTTTGTTTCTTTGTTTATTGTTCGATTTTATTACTATATAAACCCTCCCCCATTCCCTCTTAGACATACTTCAATAGCTTTCACTAAAAAGTTAAACTTTTTCACTCTGTGTTCATTTACTCTTTTGTTCGGCTGAGAGCTAAGGCCACCGGATTTCCTATTTTTCGGCCTTCCTTAGGTGTGAGCACTTCCCTAGGATCTTTGAAACCTATGGGAACATGACGCATCTGGGATTCTGGGTCATATTGTTTTTCTTTTCTTGTTTGTTTAGCAATAGTTGATTAGTTCTCAACCTTCACAATGTTTATTCCATTATGTCCTAATTAGCGTATCTATGTTTTCTGGAGTTGCATCACTTGATATAATCTCTTGACTCTCTTCATGTGATTCCTTCTATAGCATGAACTTCTCTAGCATTGTCTCACGCCTAAACTGTTAGTTCTAAAAAATATCTTTGTATCTAGCTTAGGCAAATTGGGCAGTTTGAAGCATGTTTAACTTAATGTGTTGACAATTTGAGTGTTCGCATTGGCTGTGTAGCCTAATCCTGTCTCCTGCCTGATTCTGAATTTGTATAATGATTAATTTATCTTATTAACATGTCCTAATTTGTTAAGACCTTCACTCTAGTTGTAATTTGCTCCTATGACTATGTTTTTCACTTAGTATGTTCATACCCCACCATTTTGTACCCCTAACAACTAATTATATTAGATTAATCTTTCCTGACCTGTTTTCCCTTATATTATGTGATTCTATCTGCCTTGCTGGTATAGGTTATACTGCTTATTCCCCGTGTTTAGATTAATGTGGTCTTTTATGTTTGAACTTATTGATTTAGTGATAAATCTTTGTCTTACTAGCATAATGCTCTTTTGTCTATTTACTCTGTAATCCCCGAAGTTTAAGACTCCTTACCTCTTATAACCATACCCTTCCCCAATGTGTTAATTCAAAACTTGCATCATTAACTTGTCTCTTGAGTTCATGCACTTTTTTGTTTTGATATGTTCATTATGTAATAACTTTGTAATGTCTGTGCACTCTTCCAAACCGTGTTACTTTACTATTTTTGTCAATAATTCTTAGCCGGCTGAAAGCCATAGCCCCTCTAAAGCTTCTTTATTAACCTCCCTAGTGTGAGCATTGCTCGGGGTCCGCTTTTAGACAATTGTGAACTCTGACACACTAGGGCCTAAGGTTCTTGGCCAGTTTCTTTTCGACTGCTCAATTATTCCCTCTCTATACCTACTTAATAAGCCAATTAGCTAGTGTAAATGACTGTTTTCCTGGATCCTTTGATCAACTATGGATGTTGGGTATGATCCAAGTTACCTTGTGGTTTCTGTACTATGTGAAATATGTGTTGAAACAAAATTGAAGGCTTGGATGGGCTGGATACACTTTGGTCTTGTCTTCGGCCCACTATAGCTATTTGTAACACTTTGTCATTTTACTCAGTATTGGGCCTATAATAATTCTGTAATAACAATTGGGGTACTAGTAAATTGGGAAAATGGGTCTATTCTAATGTTTTCATGAAAGTGTACAAATCTTGCCTATAGGATCTGAGTGTTCAATTTGTTCAACATGTTCCATTTCTATGTGTTTGTTAGATAACATGCCTATAGGACGTAAATAATCTCACCTGCTCACATGTTCATTTTCCACATGTTATTATCTGCCTATTATGTTGCAACGTAGTAATTATTTGTTCAAATTGCTTCATGTTAGATATCATGCCTATATGATTACATTGAGTAACTAATACCTACTCTTTACAATATTCACGTAGATATCATGCCTATAGGAATATAATCAAATTAGCTATTATTACTGTTATGCCTATTAAATTGCTCACCTAGAAAGCATGCCTATAGGAATAAGAAGATAATAACTTGTTTCAATTTCCAATTCTTAGAAATCTTGCCTATAGGACCTTGTTGCTCCCCTAAAAAGTATGATGATAAAATCAAACGCCGGCAATTTTGAATTAACAACTATCTCACTGCTTTACTGTGCAAACAATTTAGAAAGCATGCCTATACGATTTGTAAAACCTGCAATATGCAAATTTGTTGTTCTAAGAATGAAACACTGCCTGTACATTTAAAATTCAGAATCACCTCGAAGCCATGACTATATAGTATTCAAGACTCTATTTCCTATTAATTATGAAATTATCATCCGCCTAATATGTAAGACCTGTTTGTGTGCATTTGTTGCCTACATGTGGTGGCTAACTTGATCCATTTATTGCCCTTATGTGTAGTCCTACCTTTTTTGAATGTCGCTTAGATTTAGCATTTTAAGCAACCTAAGCTAAGTCTAGAACCACCCAAAATAGAGGTCCAAATTCCTCCTGGGCCATAGGCATGACACGGGAAGTGCACGCATAAGGCACGATTTAGAATCAACTAGTGTGCTTTAGGTAAAAACTTAAAGATAGTAATCGGGTAGCCAGAGATGATAGTCTGTGCCCGCTGAATAATATGAGTAACACCCCATCTCGAGGGAGTTACGAAGTATTATTTATGTTTCACGGGGTGATCCTTTGGGCTAAAAAACTTAGGACCCCCCAATTTATCTGTGAATCAAGTGTTTGTATTTATTCCAAGTCTTTTAATAATAAATTTTTCCAAACTTCTTTCTTTCTTCGTCTTTGATTGTCTGAATAATTCATATAATTAGAGTTCGGTGGGGACCCACAGTTGTGGACCTCGAAAAGTGCCTAACACCTTCTCCTCGAGGTAATTTTAGCCCTTACCCGATCTTTGGTGACGCAAAATAGTAAACCCGGGTCATATGCATATAGGTGACACAATGCACCTTGAACCCGTTAGGTGGAGACTTTCTCTTTTAACACTTCATTAGACAAATTGTCACATATTGAAAGCCGATTTCGCGAGAAAAAGGGGCGCGACAGCATGGCGACTCTGCAGGGGATATTTTTTTTTAGGCTCTTACCATAGCGAACTTGGTCTATATGAATTAGTCTTTTTGATAAATGTGTTCCCTTATCTCTTATTATTTTGTTACATGAATATCCCGCTTCCGTTTCCCTTTTCATTGCTGCAGGCGCATCCTTTCCCCTATTTTCCCTTTATTTAAATTGATATGCAAATCTCTGCTCAATTTGGTTATAACATGCATTTTCCTTTATTTCTAGTCATGTTTGCTTGCTCGAAGACATTTTTATTTTACGAATTGCAACATAATGTCTCTCTTCATCCTTACTCCCCGTTTACTTTATTACAACTTCCACATTGTGCGAACTAACTTCTTCTTGTTTTCCTTTCTTTTTATGACTATTTAATACTGCATTTAATGTTTTCAACATGAAAAATATTTGACAACGTGTTGTTATACCTTTACAAAAGCATGTTCCATGTCATATTTCACTTGTGCATAATTAATACCATAGCGACGCTTGGGTGAATGGTCGTGCTCTTCCTAAATCACACTTTAAATTTGGAAAGGCTTATTTGCGGTAAAACTAGTCGATCAACGGTGCAATCAACAGTTCAGTGCCTTTCCTTCTCAAGTTGTCCACTTGAGGGTACAGATCTATACTCTTATAGAAACCCCCGCTCGTATATTAAACGTGCATGCATCATGTCCAAACCTAGTATGGTTTGAATGTTGTCCGCGTCATAACCTCCTAAGGCAAGCCTTGTCGAAAGTCCGCCAGGATTTCCACAATCCCAAGGGACACAATCACGATCTGTGCATTATTTGGAGAAAATATGCCAATATGTTGATCATTAACGTGTAAATTGCAAAATTCAGAGGGGGAAAAGGCTAACTTTATTTTTTTTGCAGTAATGGGGCACGAAGTCCCCAGGTTCGGCATGGTTCGAAGAATCCCACCTTTGCTGCTAGATTGGTGGAAAAACCTCTCACCAAGTGACAAAAACCATGTGAAAACAGTCCTCATGAATTTACCTTATTTGTTAGACATTCAGCCAAACAATGCATTAATTGAGGTCGCCACCATGTTCTCGGATGAGAAGAGAGTCGTCTTCCGTTTTGGTGACATGGAAATGACTCCCCTCTTAGAAGAAATAGGAGGCTTTACTGGACTCTCATGGGATAAGGTGTTTTATTTGTACCAGAAAGCTGCACTTCTCGAGGTTTCTTGAAAATGATGGGTTTCATGAAAGATGATGGGTTAGTCTATTTGAAGAAATCTTACATACCATTCGAGTTCCTTCATGATCGTTATGGGCACAATAAGTCATATCTCCCTTACCATGATGAGCTTGCTATCACTTCTCTAGGATGGACACACTGCCCGGTTTTTGCATTCACTGTCTGTATTATGGGGATGCTGGTATTCCCAATAAAGGGAGAAAGGGTCCACACTCACCTAGATATGGTCACTAAGACCTTAATAGGGGATTGAGGGGAAAACTTAAACTATTGTCCCCATGATTTAGTTGAGATGTGTCGGGCCTTAGATCGTTGCAAAAAGGGGTATAGGCATCTCGAGGGTTGCAATCTGTTGCTGCATGTATGGTTGTTAGAACACCTTCAGAGAGGAGAATACCGTAAAGAACTTCCGCAACGACCACGGAATGACAACATAGCCTATCACCATCCGAAGAAAATGACTTTTATCCTAAACAGGTTTGCACAACCGGGGAACACTGTGAGCTGGGCATATTTCTTTAGCAATTTCACTGATGACAAGGTACATTGGATTTTCGAGTGGTTCCCTAGCACTGAGTTCATCATCAGGTCGAGAGAGGCTCCCCATCTAGTGCTAATTGAATTGAGAGAAATCTACGCTTATGATCCTATAAGGATTATGAGGCAAGCTGGGAGAAAGCAGGTTATACCACGAGTTTCCAAAATGGTTCAGTACACAACAGACTTTCAGGGGAATGCCATTCCATTCATGTTTGAGTCACAGCACATGTGGCATCAATAGTTCATTGTGGAGAAAGATACCATCAAGGCAAATCGGTATCATGCCGGCCATGTGTACTTCTACCCATCATGGTTGGTAGATGACATAGTGGTAGATGTCAATCCAGGGGTTAATTTGAGGAATAATGTCATAGATGATGCTGCTGAAGCATAAGCCAAATACAGGAGGTTGCACAAAAGGGTTTTCGAGTCTGAAGCCATGATTTGGAACAACATAAAGTGGACATGGAAGCAATCAACGATTGGAGGGGAATCACTACTAATTCAACAAAAAGGTTGGAGTATTTGGAGCAAGGGTTGATGGAGCTCGAGGGAAAGATGAGAAGGAGGATCTCTGACTGTCACAATGCAGCGGGCAACGAAGAAGGGCATCTAGCAAGGGCATATATATTGTTGGACATGCGTGTCCTGGGGAGTCTGATTGATGGAGCAAAGAAGGCCAAGAATGAAGAAGGTCCCTCTAGGACCAAATAGTTTAGGACTAATCTTTTACTTGCTTTCTAGATTCGTTTTAAACTATGGCTGTGATAAGGAAAATTCCATTAGTAACTTTTTATAGGTATTGTCGTTTTAGTAGGTGTTTACCATGAAAATGGTAATTATAATTAAATTTTATTGAGTGGTTCTAAAAATATGTGATTTATTTTAATACTAGTTGATAGGCAATAGATGCTAAATGTAAGTGAAGAAAGTACGATCATAATAAAAGGAAGCAGAGATATTCAGACCGACCTACCGAGAGGCGGAGTCTCGAGTTTACCGAACAGAGCGTCGAGGTCGATCTCGAAAGCTTGACGGAGAGCAGTCGATGAAGGATTAACAGCTTAACGGGCCTAAAAATGGCCTCTTTATGATCAATAATAAGCAATAAATGAAGAGCTATAAATGAAACACAATAAATGGAAGCAATAAATCAATGGAATAATTGTAGAGAATGTTTAAGTTAGGGAGCATAGAAGATTGTTGTCTTGTATTCAATAACATGTATCTTACAAAGTTACAAGGGTCCCTTTTATATATGAGGGGGAATCCCAACATAGTACATGCGTAATTAATGTAAAAAGATATGGCTGGTACAACCATTTAATGCCACGGTATGGGCTTGTACTATATTGTTTACTTTGTCAGCTTTATCCACGTGCCCCTTAGTAATTTCCCAACTTTCCATGTTGGCCTTAGATATGCACGACCTCGATGTTGAGTACCTTCGATATGTATTGCCCTGAGGTTGAGGACCTTCGGTATGTATTGCCCCGAGGTCGAGGACCTTCGATATGTATTGCCCCGAGGTAGAGGACCTTCGGTATGTATTGCCTCGAGGTCAATGACTCTCGATACGTATTACCTCGAGGACGAGGACCTTTGATATGTATAGATACTAGAGCTCGGGCATTTGAGCCTTCTAAGCGTCGAAATGACCGTAAAATCAGGCTTTCCGATTTTAGCTGCATATAGATAGTCCCCGTGTTTCTTAGAATGAAATGATAAGGAAAAGTCTTGAATTCTTGTCTCCTCGATGTCTTCATCATGACGTCAGTCACGTGAGGTCATCAACTGATGTGACAGAAAGGTTGCACAGATCACAGTTCTCAAAGAACCTCTGAACCGTTATTTGACGCCCTTTCAACTTCTCCATTACGCTTGGAAAAACCTCTATAAATATTCCAACCCTTCTTTTTCAAAATTTCACCTTTTGTAACACCTTAAAACCCCCACTTGGAAGATTTTGCTTTCTTCACCAGTTTTCTTCTTCTCATTCTGAAATGCTAATGCAGTTATGGCCAAGACTTCTAAAGCAGTCCATCAAAAAAAGAGAAAACCCCTTCTTCTTCACGCTCTTCTAAGAGCACAATGATAGTTCCCCCTCGCGTTGCAGAGTGCCTCCTTGTACCTTATGAAAAGTCACCTGATCTTGAGGCAGATAAATCTTTGTGGGTAGCGGGCCGACTTCAACTCATGCCTCGATATGTTGGTCCGGCGATTGATATTGAAAAGGCAAAGGTTGATTGCCGTTGGGAAAAAGAGGCGCCATTAAAAATCCCTCTATCTGAAAGAGATATAGATATTTATAGAGCCTGATGGGGCTATTCCATGGTGGGGAGAAGATAACTTGAAGATACGTCCTCGTGTCGCAAATAAACCATGATGTTGAGAACTGCCTCCCCAATTCTTCTTTTCTCTGAATCTGAGTCCAAGTAACTTCACATATATTGATATTTTTTAGGTGAAAATTCCTGTGGGAATCTTAATATCTTCCCGCTTGAAGTTCTTGAGTGATTTCCTAATTTATGGGGCATCATGACTAGTTGTGATATTGGCAGAAACGTAGCCAAAACTACTCTTGGCCCGGGAATCCATTTGCGAGACGTTGGAAAATACTCTGAATGGAATGGGCTTCGTCTTACATATGCCACCGATGCTCAAAGGGAGTTGAGGGGGAGACTTCTGATCGAGAGCGAAGAAGTATTGAGCATGCCCGATGCAAATCTCGGGGGGAGACCCTCGAGGAGATACGAGATAAGGGCTTTAGATTCTTGGAAGAGATAGAGCAGGGAGATGAGATTGATGCTAAGTTCATCCTCTCTACCGACGATGATGCCGATCTCGAAGACGAAGAGAAAAGAGCTGGTGAGGATGCTAGTTGACAGGGGGTTGATGAAGACAAAG
>ML426255.1:36385-70768 GCA_005239525.1 Nicotiana knightiana | reverse complement strand
GGGGGGGGGGGGGGGGGGGGAGAAGACAAAGGCCCGATAATAACTATTGACTAGGCCTCAAAGAAGGTAGATTAGGTTTTTACTTGTTAACTTCTTTGTAAGGGCTCCATGCATGAGCCTTGTAAAATAGACCCTTGTGAATGTTCACTATATATAAAGGCCTATGTTCTTTCCCATTTCCTGTCCTTTTTTTGATTTTGGACCAGATTGTGATGCCTGTTGATAATTGGTCCGAAGTTTTGGACTTTTGAAATAAACCCTTATGTTTATGTTCTTGATGGGCGATCGACGATAGTCGATGGCTATCCATACTGGGCTCAGTCATCGAGTCAAAAGAATGCTCCAGGCAAGGCCGATTTAGAAAACCTAGAGATACAAATTCATAATGCCCGAGAAGATAGCTTAATCTAGTCGAGCGGGATTGTCAAGCTCGAGGCTGATCTTTTGAATATGAAGGTCGACAAGACAGTGGTCGTTCACCTGAAAGGTGTTGCTGATGCTCGGGCCGAGCTGAGAGGAACTTTTGCCAGAGAAAGGAGGGGCGATGAATATGCTTGGTGCAAGTCTCGGAGGGAGACCCTCTAGGAGGTAAATGCTAGGGGCTTTGATCTCTCGAAAGAGATAAAGCAGGACGATTCGAACGAGATCGATGCCAAGTTTTTTTCTTTCTTCTTGAGGTGATGCTGATACTTGAAGGCCACCGTGCGAGCTAATCCGAGGGTACTTTGAGGGAGCTGGTACCGGGAGTAGACTAGATTTTTTTCCTTGTTGTTTGCATAAGACTTTTGCGGGAGCATTGTAAATAAGTATCTGTAATACACACACATATGAAATATTCTTTGATTTGATTTCATGTTGGTAGTTGTTCTGGTGAATTGGACTTTGAGATGAAACCCTAAGGGTTATAAATTGACTCGGAAGTCCTCTAAGCTGTCTACACTCGGGCCCTTATGCTTTAGGTCGGTACGACCTTTGTTGTAGCTGACAACTTGTGCCCTTACCCTTTTTTGGCCTGGAGGCGCTTTAGTTAACCATGTCGGGCTTAGTCTCCGAGTCGGGTTTTGGTACGAGCTCAAGGACCCTCGGGTTTTCGAAATCGGCCCTGAGGAGCTTTGCGTCGGTATGACATGTTGCTGGTGGCTCCGCCTCTTATGCATAAGGTTGATACGACTTTTAATATAGCGGGCGACTCGGGCTCTTACTCTTTTTTGGCCCTGAGGCGCTTCAGTTAACCGTATCGAGCTTAGTCTTTGAGTCGGGTTTTGACTCGAGCTCAACGGCCCTCCGGTTTTCAAATTGGCCCTGAGGTGCTTTGTGTTGGTATGACCTGTAGCTGGAAACTTGGGCTTTTATGCGTAAGGTGATACGACTAGCTGGCGACTTGGGCTCTTATGCTTTAGGTTGGTACAACCTTTAATGTAGTGGGCAACATGGGCTCTTACGCTTTAGGTTGGTACAACCTTTAATGTAGCAGGCGACTTGGGCTATTACGCTTTAGGTTGGTACAACCATTAATGTAGCGGGCGACTTGAGCTCTTACGCTTTAGGTTGGTACAACCTCTAACCGATTCTTTCAAAGTTTTTGAAGTAAATAGAGGTGTGTGATTTTATGACAACAATCGAACGTCTTCGAGTTGCGTTAGTTTGTCCGAAGACTTTTAGTCCCCGAGTGAGATAGCCATGGCGTCTTTATCGAGGGTATGCCTTTTGGGTCTTATAAGTTCGATATATAGCCTTTACTTTGATATGGGGTTTATGCATGTTTAAAGGTCTTACAACTTTGTACATGACTTGCTCGAGGTCTTACAGTTTTGATGTTGCCTCGTGGAGGGCTTACGAGTTTGAAGTTCCCAGACCTGAGATCTTACGGCTTCGAATTTGATAACCTGATGAGCCGACTGTCGAGGGCATTCCCCGAGTCAAAACTGATGTTTCCTTGAGGAGGGCTTACGCTGTTGATATTGCCTTGTGGAGAGCTTATAAGTTAGAATTTTCCTGCCCTGAGGTCTTACGACTTTGAGTTTTATAGCTTGATGAACCGACTGTTGGGGAAAGTCCTCGAGTCGGAATTGATATTGCCTCGAGGAGGGCTTATGAGCTCGGAGTTATCTTTCCAGAGGTCTTACAGCTTCGAGTTTTGGCGACTCGGTGGAATGACTGCCGAGGACAGTTCCCGTGTGCTTGCTAAATATTTTTCCTTAGGGATGTTTCTTGTAAAAAGGGCGATCTTCTTTGATGTGCGGAAGGTTTTGATGATATAAGGTACTTCTCTGATTACTTGGTGCAAGTATACATGTTTCTTCCATCGAGGGTTCGATTTTTTTATATGGACATGATTCATTCGACCGTTTAATCTGATACATCATTCTCCTGTTGAGACCCTCTTTGGCATATCTCAGTGGTCTCCTTGGGGGATGCCCCTCAGTATTCAAGGTTGATCAAAGAGAAGCCTTGAATATTTGGTGAGTTCTCCTTGGGTAGCATATGGATGTTTCCGCGTTAAAAACCCTGCCGGTAAAACCCATTTTGGGATAAAATCCGATGTGAGGGGAAAAAAAAGCGTAATGCATGATTTAAAACCTAAGCCCTTCAAGCTGGGGGATTTTTTGATTAATTTTAATCACATACCTGCGCATTTGGTTACTGTAAAATCTTGAAGGAAAGAGGGAGAGGATTGTACCTCAGCAATAATAGCGGTGGAGCATTGATATGTTCCAATGGTTTGGCAGTTGCTCACCTTCCATGGTGCCGAGTTTATAGGATCCTTTGCGGATTACCACAAGGATGCGGTACGGTCCTTCCCAGCTCTGTCCTAGCTTCCCTTCATTAGGGTTTTGAGTGCTTTGGGTGACTTTCCTTAGGACTAAGTCCCCGGTTCCGAAATATCGGAGGTTTGCTCTTCGGTTATAGTATCTTTCAATTCTTTGTTTATGGGCGGCCACTCGGACTAGTGAAGCTTCTCACATCTTGTCTAATAGTTCGAGGGCCGTGGTCATGGCCTCATTGTTTGAGTTTTCGGTGGCATGTCGGAATTTGGCACTTGGCTCTCCGACCTCGACCGGTATCAAAGCCTCGGATCTGTACACCAAAGAGAACAGCGTCTCTACTGTGCTCTATTTAGAGGTTGTCCGATGTGCCCATAGTACATCGGGCAGTGTTTCTCTCCATTTTCCTTTTGCATTTTCTAACTTCTTTTTCAAGTTACGAATTATGGTCTTGTTTGTGGACTCGGCTTGACCATTTGCACATGGGTGGTAGGGCGTAGATAGTATTCTTTTGATTTTGTGATCCTCGAGAATCTTTGTTATTTTGCCTAAGATGAATTGCTTCCCGTTATCACATGTTATCTCAGAGGGGATCCCAAATCGGCACATGATGTGATCCCATATGAAGTCGATGACTTCTTTTTCTGTTATCTTTTCATAGGCCTATGCTTCCACTCATTTTGAGAAATCGTCAGTCATAAAAAGAATAAATCTAGCTTTACCTGGTGCCGTTGGTAGGGCACCGACCATGTGCATTCCCCATTTCATGAATGGCCATGGTGATAAGACTGAATGTAGTTGTTCACCGGGTTGGTGGATCATTGGCGCGAATCGCCGACACTTGTCGTATTTTCGGACGAATTCTTTGATGTCCCTTTCAATGTTGTCCCAGTAGTAACCTGTTCTGATCACCTTTTCAATTAAAGAATCGGCACCGGAGTGATTTCCGCAAGTTACCTCGAGGATTTCTCAGAGCACGTAATTAGTGTCTCCTAGACCCAAGCATACTGCCAGGGGCCCATCGAAGGTTCCCCTGTATAGAGCTACACTCTCGTTGACTGAAAATCTTGCTGCTTTGGTCTGAAGGGACCTTGATTCTTTTGGATCCATGGGAAGCTTTCAATCTATCAAATAATCTATGTATTTTTTTCTCCAATCCCATGCCAGGCTGGTGGAGTTGATTTCGGCAATGCCTTCTTTGATCACCGATTCAAATATATGAACAACAGCCCCGAGGAGTATGTCATCTTCTTCAACGGATGACCCCAGGTTTGCGAGTGCATCGGCCTCGCTGTTTTGTATCCGAGGTATGTGGACCAGAGTCCATTTATTAAAACGATGAAAAGTGATTTGAAGTTTGTCTAGGTACCATTGCATCCTATCCTCTCGAACCTCGAAGCACCCGTTTGACTGGTTTACTACCAGAAGCGAATCACATTTGGCTTCGACGACCTTTGCTCCCAGGACTTTAGCTAGTTCGAGATCTGCAATCATAGACGCATACTCGGCTTCGTTTTTAGTCAACTTTGCATTTTTTATAGATTAGTCTAATCACGCCACCTGTAGGTAGCTTCAGAACTATGCCGAGCCCGGATCCTCTCACATTTGAGGCACCGTCGGTGAATAAGGTCCACACCCCCGATGATGCGGCCGTTTTTAGCAGAAGTTCTTTTTCTACCTCGGGCACTAGGGCGGGCGTAAAGTCAGCCATGAAGTCCGTCAGAATTTAAGACTTGATAGCCATTCGGGGCTGGTATTCAATATCGTACCCCCCGAGCTCGATCGCCAATTTGGCCAGCTGGCCCGATAATTCAGGTTTATGCAATATATTCCGCAGAGAATATGTTGTTAGAACACATATATGGTGGCTTTGAAAATAAGGTTTCAATTTTCGAGATGCACTTATTAATGCAAGAGCTAATTTTTCTAAGTGTGGACACCTGGTTTCAGCATCTCCCAAAGTTCGACTTACATAGTAGACATGGAATGGCATACCTTGCTCTTCTCGAACCAACACGCAACTTACCGCCACCTCGGATACTGCTAAGTACAAGTATAGCGTTTCATCCTCCTTTGGGGTGTGGAGAAAAGGCGGGCTTGAGAGATACCATTTTAATTCCTCCAAGGCACGATGGCACTCCGGAGTCCACTCAAAGTTGTTTTTCATTTTGAGTAGAGAGAAAAAGTGATGGCTCCGATCTAATAACCTCGAGAGTAATCGGCCCAGTGCCGCTATCTGCCCGGTCAACCGTTGTACGACCTTTACCTTGTTTACCACCATGATTTCTTCGATGACCTTGGTTTTGTCGGGGTTGATTTCAATCCCCCTGTTTGATACCATGAAGCCTAAAAATTTTCCCGAAGGCGCATTTCTTGGGGTTAAGCTTCATGTTTTAGCTTCTAAGGTGTCGAAAGTTTCCTGCAAATGAGTCAAATAGTCTTCTGCGCGCAGAGACTTAACCAACATGTCATCAATGTAAACTTCCATGGATTTTCCTATTTGATGTTCAAACATCTTATTAACTAGGCGCTGGTACGTGGCCCCTGTGTTTTTTAGCCCGAATGGCATTACATTGTAGCAGTATGCGCCATAATTCGTGACGAACGAAGTCTTTTCCCTGTCCTCGGGATTCAGTTGAAGCTGGTTATACCCAGATTAGGTGTCGAGAAAGGTGAGAGTCTCGTGGCCGGCTGTGGCATCAACCAATCGATCGATGTTGGGAAGCGGGAGTGAATCTTTGGGGCATGCTTTATTTAAGTCCTTATAATCTACGCACATTCTTAATTTGTTCCCTTTTTTGGGGACCACTACAACATTGGACAACCACTCGGGATACTTTACCTCCCTAATGGACCCTATTTTGAGGAGTTTTGTTACCTCTTCTTTGACAAACACATGCTTTACCTGGGACTGAGGCCTCCTTTTTTGCTTTATCAGTTTGAACCTAGGGTCGACGCTTAGTCGATGGGTGGTTATTTTTGGGGAGATCCCTCTCATATCTAAGTTGGAACAAGCAAAGCAATCGATGTTGTCAATAAGAAATTGAATGAGTTCTTTTCCGGAGTTCGGGGGTTAATCCCGTTCGCAAGTATACCTTTCGATCTCGTAGGTGTTTCATTAAAACGGCTTATTCCAGCTCTTCAACCGTTGAATTTGTTGTGTCTGATTCTTTGGGGGTAACTAAGCTCGAGGGGTTAGGAAGTCTTCCTCGTCATCCTCTGGGACCTGTTTATATTTCAACCCCTCCGAGGTGGAATATACGGGCTCTTGCACTACGTCGTGTACCGCGAACATTTTGCCGCGTATTGTTCACCATACACTATTTTTATGGCATCTACGGTTGGGAATTTCAACATTTGGTGGAGAGTCGACGGTCCCGCCCTAATGTTGTGTATCCATGTCCTTCCCATCAGGGCGTTGTATCTCGTGTCCCCTTCGATGATATAAAACCTGGTGACTCGAACTGTACCGGACACGTCGACTGGGAGGATGATTTCCCCCTTCGTCGTTTTTCTCTCCATGTTAAATCCTCTGAGGGCATTAGAATCGGGTATGATTTGGTCAAGCAGCTTGAGCTGCTCCACTACCCCGAATCTGAGTATATTGGCAGAGCTACATGGATCCACGAGAACACGCTTAATTATAACGCTATTCAAGAGGAAACAAATTACCAGCGCATCGCTATGTGGTTGGGACAATACTTCGACATCTTTCTCTTAAAACAATAGTTCCTTTAGGTATACAACTTTGAGTTTGTTCTTTCGTGGCGGTGGGCACTTTGGCCCGCTTGAGCATGGGTTCTTGCGCTTTGTGGTCCTCATGATCGTTGTTTTCACGTGCATTTACTAAGTTAGAAGTTTTTTGTCCTGAAAGTGAAGATTCTTGGGCAAGAAAAAGTGTGAAGAATAACTTGTGTTTTTTAGAAAACCAGCACTAAGATAATCACTATTATTTTATGCCCTACGGTGGGCGCCAAACTGTTTACCGTGAAAATGGTAATTACAATTAAATTTGATTGCGTGCTTCTAAAAATATGTCATTTAGTTTAATGCTAGTTGTTAGGCAATAGATTCTAAATTTAAGTGAAGAAAGTGCGATAATAATAAAGGGAAGCAGATGTATGCAGACCGAGCTACTGAGAAACGAAGTCACGAGTTGACCGAACAGAGCCTCGAGCTCGAGCTCGAAAGCTTGACGGAGAGCGGTCGATGAAGGATTAGCAGCTTAACGGGCCTCGAAAATGGCCTTTTTATGATCTATAATAAGCAATAAATGAAGAGCTATAAATGAAATACAATAAATGGAAGCAATAAACCAATGGAATAATTGTAGAGAATGTTTAAGTTAGGGAGCAGAGAATGTTGTTGTTCTTGTATTCAATATCATGTATCTTACAAAGTTACAAGGGTCCCCTTTATATATGATGGGGAATCCCAATATAGTACATGCATAATTAATGTAAAGAGATATGGTTGGTACATCCATTTAATGCCACGGTACGGGCTTTACTATCTTGTGTACTTTGTTAAATTTATCCATGTGCCCCTTGGGAATTTCCCGTCTTTCCATGTTGGCCTTCCATATGCACGGCCTCGAGGTTGAGGACCTTCGATATGTATTGCCCCGAGGTCGAGGACCTTCACTATGTATTTCCTTGAGGTCAGGAACTTCGATACGTATTTCCTCGATGTCGAGGACCTTTGATACATATAAATACCAGAGCACGAATCTTCAAGCCTTCTATGAGTCGAAATGACTGTAAAATCGGGCTCTCCAATTTTAGCCGCATAGAGTAGGGATTTGGTCCATTTATCATATTAATGAAATGACATAGCTATTGGCATTGAGTTTTCTCCAAATCATATGTCGCTAAGACTACCTTGGGCACAATGAGGTCCCTAATTAGGACGCAAATTTATAATTCCTCATATGTGTTTAAATACCGCAAATATCCTTTTAATACTCCTTACTGACTTGTTTGCCTTTTTGTTTTTTTATATTCTTTGTTTATTCCCACACCCTAAGGTTGGTTCGTGCATACCTGCGTCATCAGCATATCATACCAGATCTAGAGGTCCTCCACCTCCTCCGCCTCCATGTAATCCTGAAAACAAGGGAAAAGATAAAATGGACGATATGAGTAGTATTAGGAAAGACAACGCTACTCATGCAGAGAATGTCGAAACTTCGGATGGTTGGAGTACTCCGGCACATAATGACTTGGTTTTACGATTAGAATAGAAGATATTGGAGTTACAAGGGGAACTTGAGCATGTTTGGAACTTGGCAAACCTTTACCTTACCCTGGTTGTTCCCGGCATCAATCAACAAAATGCCAAAAACCCAGCACCTCCTAAGAACACACAAAACCAGCACCCACAAAATTGTCCCGCACCTCATCAATATGCCACGCTTCCCCAAAATCCTAATCCTTCACCAGTACCAGCTCCTTCACAACATCACAATCATTCGACATATTACCCATAAACCACCACCTACCACACTCCTCAAAATGCACCATAACCCACTCATGATCCCCAAAACTCAACCAACGACCATCACTACGCCCAAATTCCTGGAGTCCACCAAAGTAACCCTATATACGTGGAAAACTTACCTCACACTTCAAAATAAACCTTGTATACACTGGAGTCCGCTATTATCGGCCGATTCCTAGTTCCCTATTATCGGCCGATCCAAGAATAATTAATGTCTCATACCTACATGAGTCAATAGCTCTTGATACGACATATTGATTCATGTTGATTTGAGCTATTTTCAAACCCCCCGGAGTCCGGCCAAGGTCTAGTGACCTCAACACTTTCCAGCCAAAACCACCTGGCTGGTACTCCCCCCTCATTTCTATGTGTTTCGTGTATTTTTAGCATGAATAGGCGTAGTTTAATCAGGTTTTATTTTTCTTCTTTGTGTCCCTGGTTTTTTAATTTTTTATCATCTTTTTTCATTATCTTCTTTCGCCTGTTCATGCTGGATTGGTTCGATGTCCCAGAAATATGTTTTGATAAACCTGTGCTTAGCCTAAATTGTGTCGTTTGTTCCATGGCTAAAATTTTTCTTCTTTTGTTTGTTTGTCTCCTTTCATTGTTTTCTTCTACTTATTTACATTCCAGCTTCATTGTTTAGTGTAGGCTCTAAGTGTATTTACTGGCAGCGAGATTTCAATTTGCTCTTGCCAATTAAGTAATTAGGGTTCCTTGATAATCATGCTCCCTAACTTAGGTCTTGTCATTGTTTGTATGTAGGACTATCCTTTCTTGATTCTCCTTACCTTCGAGTCATTTAATTCAGTATTAACATGTTATGCCTAGTCATGACTGTTTTGCAACCGTGTTCAGTCACTTAGGATTCCATGATAATCATCGTTGATTTATTAGTTGCTTTACTTATTAAAATTAATAGTTGCCTTTATTGATTCATGTTGCTAGTACACAATACATGTTTTTGTTTAGTTATCAGTGTTAAAATTAGGAGTCTATAGCCTTACTAGTTCATGGTTGTCTCACTGATTAATGGTCCCACGATTGACTTAGTTGCTCGATTAATTAGGGACTAGTTAATTTTTTGAACAAGTGTAGAGTCATCAACCATTTTAGTTTAATCCTACATTCAAGGCTGCCTTCATAAGACATCTTGCTTTAATAGTTTGACCTAAATTAGTAACCTCTTATGTAATTAGCTAAATCTTACAATCTGTCCAAGATAGTTAGTTTAGGGTTAACTAAAATAAATCGGTCAACATAGGCTTAGTATCTCAGATTTTAGTAATTGACTGGACTAAATCAGTTAAATTAATTTAAGGAGTCAAAACTAATTGTCTTACTTTAATTAATTGACTTAAACATAAGTTAGTAGTATGAAACTAACTCTAGGCATTTAATCAATTAACCTTTAAATAATTAACTCAACCTTAGTTAAGAGCAACTAGTTGTCACCCAAAGGGCATAACAAGTGTTAGTTAACTATAGTTAAATGATAACCCAAGTAAGTAACCCTGGTTACCTAATGGTAAATATAGGGGCGTCAAATGGGTACATGAGGAAATATATATTCGGAACAGATTTTTAAGGGTAAGAGAGTCTTTTAATGGGTACGATAGTTCTAGAATAGGGGCAGTTGTCCCAAAGATACGGGTGACAGCTTCCCTATGTACTATTTTGGTACTTTTTTCAGCTTTGGATATGGAATATTCCAAAGAATATCCCATTCCCAAATATCCTATAAATAGACCCTCTTTTTAGAGATGATGGGGTTACATTTTTTTACACTTTTGAGCTGCTAGAATATAGAATCCTTCCTATTTAAGAAATAATGTTTCCACTTAAAAGGTTTTTTTTGAAAAAAAAGAGTACTATTAGAAAAATATCTGATTTCCTTTTGGAAAACAAGTTCATAAGTAGATGGCCTAGTTCAGTTGCTATCTTCTCTTCTCTGAATTTTGGGTTTCTGGAAGTTTTCCTTCAAACATTCATACTCAAGATTTCTGGGTGTATTCTTGCTGGACTATTTGGTTTTCTTTGGGGTTTCTGTTTGTTGTTGCTGATCTCTCTTCCTTTTTGCTGTTCATTTTCATACTTGACCTTTATTTGGTCAAGTCTCTTTGTTGTTTCTCTCTTAAAAGGTATGTATTAACTCATCTTTTCTTAATGAAATTTCTTGAACTGAAATCTTCTTCTTCTTCTCTCTGCTTAAACTAGTTGTCATTGATGTATGAGGTTATCTCTTTTGCTTTATGTAAATGTGACTGTATAGATGTTTATTAGCATATTAATGAACCTGTGAATGTGATAAATACTGTTTTTTTGGTTTTTCTTCGCTGAAATATTCTGTATATTTTAGACCAAAATGTATATAAATATGGTGAATACTCATAGTTATATACTAAAATATAAGGTTGCACTAATGTGTAGAATGTGACCTTCTCTACAGTCAGGTTCTCTCTATAAGTGTGCAGAAAACATGCTTTCAATTGAGTCTCTTTGGTCAATAAAGAGATTTAACAAGAAAATCTCTAGATAGGTTAGTATTAGCACTAGGGTAGATGAATTTGACCTGTTAATGGTCAAATTCACCCCATGATAGTGTACACAAGTAGTATAAATGGCTGAAATTCACCCTTTAAAAGGTATACAACATGTAGTTAAGAAGGGTTGTAGAGTAACGAATCTGAACCCTTGTACGGCCTGATTCATTCTCTAAAAAATCCAAGAGTAGTCAAAGTATTCAAATGAATACTTGCTGAAATATGGATATGATTGTAAGGGTCAAAAAGGGTTGCATCATTAGAATGAATCTGACCCCTTCCATGGTTAGATTCTTTTTCAGCAAATGCACAAAATTTCCGCTTTGGTATTATAAAATTTTACATCAATAGAGTTAAGTCTTAACCCCGTCATGGTCAGATTTGCTCTAATAGATGCATTATACATCTATATTGAGATGATTAGAAACTACAAAAGAAGAGCTGCAAGTGTAAAGTATCCGGATGAGGTGCAACCCATTAGGATTTTTCTTTAGCTCCTTCTTTAATATTCAAAACTATATTCTTATAGAAGTTGTATTTTTTATTTGTGTAAAAAGAAAAACTGTAATTGTTCATCTGCATTCTGGGACTTTGTAATCTAAGATGGGACTGTATATTCATTTTCAGCCCTTTTAATATAAAATGTTCATGCTGATCTCTAAGGCAATCCCTTGGAATTCCTAATCTAGTCCTAATACAAGAAGTAATACAGTGCTAATAGGTGTTTAATCAAAAGAAGAACTTGTATTTTCTTAAATCAGCCTGCATGAAACTTTGAATGAATATTTACTGAATCTTTTTTTTAGAAAGCATTTGTTTCATAAATCAGTCATTTTCAATACAAGTAGAAATTAGTAAGATTATTTCCAATTCATTTCATATCTCGAAAATGCCTTCTGAAAATCAACATGGGAACACTTCGAATACGTTTTGGTTTTAGAAACACGAGACTAGGTTATTATTAATAAATCTGCCTGAGTTTATGTCATTTCAAAAATTACAAAGGCCCAGGAAATAAAGTGATTCTAGCTTACAAATTCAAAGCAGAAAATCAGTAGATAGTGTGTTTTATATGTTTGTGTATATATGATGTGTTTCTTAATGAACATATTTGATACCATTTAGCATATTAGAATGTAAAAACCTTTAAGATTTGATGGAGAATCGAATTTCCTAACTAGTATTCCTCCTGCAAAAATAGTCACAATTAGGATGGTCCAAGGTGTTACAAACGGGGCTAAATGAGGCCATAGCCCATAAAACGCTGTCGTTAAACTAATGTACACCATTTTAGATGATATTACAGGTAAGATGATACTTTTGGTTCGAAATTTGATTAAAAAAAATTGATCGTGACCTCAAAAATTACCTTAAACTACATTCGGGAGTGGCAACTCATGTCCCCGACCCTCAACTCTAAACAACAAATAAAAACGCACATAGCAATCACGGGTGCATTTCATGTGACGTGTTTGCCATGTGTTTAAAAACAACAAGTGCACGCCATCGTGACTTATCTAAGATAAATCCATAAACGTCTTAATTGATCTTGAAACTAAAACGCTCTTTCAAAAATAGAAAATGTAAAGAATGATCGAACCTTGCCTCACATAGGCACTATAAAATAGTCACGACCATAGTCTTGACTACGTAATCTACACTCGGGTGCGACAACTCATGTCCCCGTCTTCAACATCAAATTATAATAAAAACCACATGTTGTAATTGCAGGGACATTTCATGCGGCGTAGTTATAATGTGTCCGAAAACAAATAAGTACACGCCATTGTGACTTATTTCAAGATAAATCCATAAATATTAAAAGCGGCTAAAAAAGTAAAAAGGCTAAATGCACAATAGGCTAAAATATTTAAATAATTAGATAATTAGGCCAAATATTAATAGTTAAGCGACCGTGCTAGAACCACGGAATTCAGGAGTGCATAACACCTTCTCCTGGGTTAACAAAATTCCTTACTCAGATTTCTGGTCGCAGACAAATTAAAACAGAGTCAAAATTTCCTCGGTTTGGGATTTTAAAATAAAACAGTGTCCCGGAGCATCGTCAAAAATCCGGGTGGCGACTCTGAAATTAATAAATAGTCCTAAAACCAAATAATGTCACTTCAATTGGAAAAACTCCTTTATTACCCTTCATTAATCGGGGATGGTGAAAAAGGAGGTGTGACAACACCGAGGTTATACAAGCAAAAAAGGTTGCACCTAATGTCCGCAACAATCCTCTCTTGGATCACAGGGGCGAGGGGGTAAATCTGATAAAAACTGACAAAGAATACGATCCAGAAGGGTCAATTAGTCTCATTCATGAAGGGGGTAGTCCTAAAATACATCCAATCACTCTCACACCTATTGTGGTACAGATACAGTCACCGATTAAGGTTGAGGTACCCGCAGCAATTCCATTTGAGGTTGAAGTAAAAACGCCCGCAGTCGCGCCAATTCTGTTCGAAGTAGAAGTGACCAAACCCTTACTGTAACAGTAGCACCCACACCGTCTTTTAAGTCCAATGATATACCCTGGGACTACGCTGCAGACGCGAGAAGGAAAGGAATGGGCAAAATGGAAGAAACCGGTGCAGTACAAGGTAAGACCACGACTGGTAGGGTTTATACGCTCGAGCATTTAGGAGGAACAATTAAAGAAGCTTCCTCCAAAATGCCTATCATTGAAACTGGCTCGGATGATCTTTGGAGAAAGGTTCAAGCAAAAGAATATTCTGTGCTTGATTATCTGAACAAAACCCCTGCTCAGATATCCATTCCATCACTACTACAGAATTCTGAAGCACATAGGAATGCGTTGATGAAAGTGTTGAACGAAGCTTATGTACCCAACAACATTACCAATGGAGAGATGGCCAACATGGTAAGACATGTATTGGGAAGCCATAGGATCACTTTTCACGAAGATGAATTACCGTCAGAAGGGTTGAGTCACAACAGGGCACTGCATATCACAGTACATTGCGAAGACAAATTTATTGTCAGGGTCTTGATAGATGGAGGTTCAAGTCTAAAACATCTGTCCATTGGCCACTTTGAAGAGATTGGGCAAATGTTTTCATGAGATACGAGCAGGAACTATGATGTTGGGGCCGTAGCCTCTACTCTGCATCAGGATGTGAAGTTTGAATGGAACCATCAAGAAGTGATCATCCATGGAGACGATAGTAATCTTATTTACACCAATCATACTATTCTGGTTGTGGAGAATAGAAGGAAGTTGGGTGGAGAGACCTACCATCGCATTGAGCGTGTCAACGTAGTTGAGAATGATAAATGGTGGAGTAGCAAAATATAGAGCATATTGGCATGGGCAGGGTATGAACCCGATAGGGGTCTCGGTAAGAATCTCCAGGGCATCACTCAACCAATATAGCTAAAGCAGCATGGCACGATCTTTGGACTTGGATATCAGTACACATGGCAGGAGTAAGATGATTGGTCGCCGCCATGGCGTGGTCCTTATTGCCCTCTTGAGCAGTCGATACCACATTTGAGCCAATCCTTTCATCAGGCCGACATGATGTGGGGATCCGACGAAGATGAAATTCTAGCTGACTTGAGGAATTTATTTTTGGAATATGAAGACATGGATTGCAATGCAAAATTTGAGGAGGAGGAGGAATGACTTGTCATTCGGACCGTGGAGAAGGGAGCTATTCTCAGGAACTAGACCGCTGCACCATCATGGGCCCACAGAGTTCTGGGGTAGCCTGGCTGCTAGTGTGATTTATTTTAGAAAAAAATAAAAATTTTATGGGCATTTTTCTAAGACAGTTTCAAGATGTCATTTCACTTTGAAGAAATTGTTTGGGTCGTTAAAATTACTCATGTTGACATTTTGGTGTTTATCAATGGTCTACGATTTTATTATTTATTATTATCCTCTACATTTTTCTCTCTACAACATTACTATTACTTTTCCTGATGAACCAACAATTGTGACATGTAACGAGACAACGCAACATAAGGATAGTGACTCAGAGGAAACAGAAGAAGAAGATATAATACCTGAGGAAATTGTTAGAGAACTGGAATATTTTGAGAACAAGCCTAAGTCCAATCTGGATGAAACCAAGATAGTCAATTTGGGAGATTCGGAAACAGTCAAAGAAACGCGCATAAGCATTCACCTGTCACCATCAGAGAAAGAAAAGTACATATGTATCCTCAAAAGAGTATGAAGATATTTTCGCATGGTCTTATGACGATATAACTAGGTTGAGTGCATCTGTTGAGGCTCATAAATTACCTACCAACCTGATGTGTCTGCCTGTAAAGAAGAAGCTCAGAAAGTTCAAGCCGAACATGAGTCTGAAAATAAAAGAAGAGGTCACCAAGCAGATCAAAGCTAAGGTTCTCAGGTTGAATATCCAACCTGGTTGGCTAACATTGTGCCAGTTCCAAAGAAGTATCGGAAAATCAGAGTATGTGTCCCAAAGATGATTTCCCATTACCTAATATACACATACTGATCGACAACTGTGCCAAGCATGTTTTTTGTGGATTTCTTTGCAGGATATAATCAGATCTCGATGGATGAGGAAGATGCCGAGAAGACAACCTTTATTACACCATGGGGACTGTATTGCTATAAAATGATGTCATTCGGTCTGAAGAATATTGGGCCACTTATATAAGAGCCATGACAACCATTTTCAACGACATGATACAAAAGGTGATAGAAGTATATGTTGACGAAGACATCATCAAACCCAAGAAGGGTACCAATCACATAGTTGGCTTAAGGAAGTTTTTTGATCGGCTTTGAAGGTATAATTTGAAACTGAACCCCGCAAAGTGTGCTTTTGGGGTCCCTGCTTGAAATTTGTTAGGATTCATCATCAGTCATCGAGGAATTGAGTTGGATCTGTCAAAGGTCAAGGTCAAGATGTGATGAGCTTTTTGCGGCGTTTCAATTACATCAGTCATTTCATAGAGCAATCAACTGTGATATGTGAGCTGATTTCAAAATATTAAAGAAGGATTCCGCAACAAACTGGACTAAAGAATGTTAGAAAGTTTTTGACAAAATCAAGGAATACTTGTCCACACAACCAGTACTGGTCCCTCCGAAACCTGGTAGACCCCTGCTACTCTATCTGTCCGTACTAGATGGGGCTTTCAGTTGTGTCTTTGACAACATGATAAGACAGAGAGAAAAGAGCAGGCCATATACTATCTGAGTAAGAAGTTCACACCCTATGAAGCACGGTATTCTTTGTTGGAATGCACCTGTTGTGCCTTGATGTGGATAACTCAGAAATTGAGGCACTACTTCTGTGCCGACACCACATATCTCATATCAAGGATGGATCCTCTAAAATACATTTTCCAGAAACCCTGCCTATAGGGAAGCTGGCAAAATGGCAGATATTGTTGAGTGAGTTTGACATCGTCTATGTAACTTAGAAGATGGTCAAGGGACACACATTAGCCCTTCATCTAGCAGAAAATCCTGTAGGAAGAGAAACGAACCACTGAAAATGTATTTTCCCAATGACGAAGTATCATTTTTAGGGGAAGATATCGCTGAAACCTACAACGATTGGAGAATGTTCTTCGATGGGGATGCAAATTTCAAAGGAGTGTGCATCAGAGCTATTTTGGTATCAGAGACAGGTCAACATTATCTGGTATCCGCAAAACTCAAATTTCCATGCATCAACAATATGGCAGAATGTGAGGCTTGCATCTTGGGGCTTAATTTTTCCATTGACATGAATATCTAGTAATTACTGGTAACTAGTAATTTAGACCTTATGGTACATCAGGTTCTAGAAGAGTGGGATACAAAGAATACCAAAATACTACCATATCTATATCATGTGCTAGAGTTGAGGAAGAGGTTCACAAAGATAGAGTTCAAACACGTTCCGAGAATCCAGAATGAGTTCGCAGATGCATTGGCCACTTTGTCTTCCATGATACAACACCCGAAAAAAATATTCATCGACCCTATCCTAGTAAGAATACATAATCAGCCACCTTATTGTGCTCACGTTGCAGAACAAACATATAGGAATCCATGGTTCCATAATATCAAGGAATATTTGGCAAAATGAGAGTACCCAGAATATGCAACTCATACTCAGAAACGCACACTCCGAAGATTATCCAACCACTTCTTCCAAAGTGGAGAATTTCTTTACAGAAGGACTCCCAAACTAGGGTTATTACGGTGTGTTGACGTCAAGGAAGCTTCCAAACTGCTTGAAGATATACATGCCGCAACTTGCGGACCACACATGAACGGTTTCATTTTAGCCAATAAGATATTGAGAGTAGGATATTTTTGGATGACTATGGAAACAGACTGCATCAGGTATGTCCAGATGTGTCATTAGTTCCAAATACATGCAGATATGATACGGGTGCCACCAAATGAACTCAATGTAACAAGTGCACCTTGGCCTTTTGCCGCTTGGGAATGGATGTTATCGGTCCGATCGAATCCGCCGCTTCAAACGGGCACAGATTCATTTTAGTGGCCATAGACTACTTCACAAAATGGGTTGAGGCTGCATCTTACAAAGTTGTAACCAAGAAAGTCATCGCAGATTTTGTCAGGGATCATATTGTTTGCCGATTCAGGGTGCCAGAATCCATCGTCACCGACAACGCCACCGACATCAATACTGACTTAATGAAGGCTATGTGTTAAGATATCAAAATCAAGCATAAGACTTTCATAGCATACAGGCCTCAAATGAATGGAGCCATGATGGCCGCAAACAAGAATATCAAGAAAATATTTAGAAAGATGGTAGACAACAACAAGCAATGGCACGAGAAAGTACCATTTTCCTTATTGGGTATCGTACCACAGTCCGCACATCAACCGGATCAACTCTCTAGTTGCTTTTCTACGGTACTGAAGTTGTCATTCCCGTCGAAGTCGAAATTTATCCTTAAGAATTATACAAGAGGCCGAACTTAGTGATGCAGAATGTATAAGAAGTCGCTAAGAACAATTAGCACTTATTGACGGGAAAAGAATGAATGCAGTATCCCATGGTCAAATTTATCGCAACAGAATATCCAATGTTTCAACAAAAGGGTCAGACCTAGACATTTCACACTGTGCAGCTGGTGTTGAAGCGGATCTTCCCGTATCAAGATGAAGCCAAAGGGAAAACCAAATTGGCAAGGGCCCTACATGGTTCATAGAGTGCTAACAGGAGGAGCATTCATACTTGTATAAATGGACGGAGAAATTTTGCAAAATCTTATCGATTCCAATGCATTCAAGAGATACTATGTTTAGATTGTTTACATTTCTTCATCTGATGTAACTGAAGTAAGCTCGACCTGATTCCCGTTTAATAGGGGATATGTAGGAAGCCATGTGGGCTCGGTCACAACTCAATAAAATCTTCATTTTCACCATGGTCAGAAACTGGAAGCGGAATTTTGAGGAGGACCCTCAAATAGTGTCATAGTCATTGGTTCATCTAATTTAATTGATATTGCATGCTACTATGTTTTTAAATAGTACAACAAGGAGTCGAAGTCACGAACCAACCTTCCCTGCAAAACTCATTATTTTTTTGGACGCATGAACAAGGAATATTCGCAAACACATCTCCAGCTAAGAAATGCTCTGCTATCACTCATTTTATTTTCTTTGTATGAGTCTAAGCATTGCCTCCTCAATTGAATAAGGCTAAGAATTGCCTTTCCTTGCATGAGACAACACTGTCTCCTAATTGCATAAGGTTAAGCATTGTCTTTTCTTTGCATGGGACTAAGCATTGTCTCTTATTTTGCATGAGGCTAAGCCCTGCCTCCTCAACTGCATAAGGCTAAATGTTGCCTTTCCCAGCATGATACTAAGCATCATCTCCTATTTTGCATGAGGCTAAGCCTTGCCTCCTCAATTGCACGAGACTAAGAATTGTCTCATATTTTGCATAAGGCTAAGCCCTACCTCCTCAATTGCATGAGACTAAGCATTGTCTCCTATATTGCATGAGGCTAAGCCCTGCCTCCTTAACTACATAAGGCTAAGTGTTGCCTTTCATTACATGAGACTAAGCACCGTCTCCTCAATTACATGAGACTAAGCATTGTCTCCTATATTGCATGAGGCTAAGCCCTACCTCCTCAACTGCATAAGGCTAAGCGTTGCTTTTCCCAGCATGAGACTAAGCACTATCTCCCAATTGCGTGATACTAACCATTGTCTCCTATATTTCATTAGGCTAAGCCCTACCTCCTCAATTGCATAAGGCTAAGATCTGCCTTTCCTTGCAAGATACCTAATGATATGCTAATTGAACTCTATCACTATTTTCTACTTTCCCGAGGCTAAGCTCTCCCTTCCCCCCCCCAAATCTTATATAAGACTAAGCTCTGTCTTGTTTTCGCTTCGCATATGACCAAGCATCATGTCTATACATCTCATGGGCTGAAACATCGCCATCTTGTCCAAAGGCGCATATTTTGAAGGCATTATCCTCATAGTCGGAAGGCAACATGCCATGGCCTGAGGATCTCTAAATATTACACATCTTTATTCAAGGGCGTTGTAGTTCAGAGGCACCATTTTCATGGCATGAGAACATTATTTCATGGCCTGCAAATTCCTTAACTCGCGATTCATGGCCCAGGACATCATGCTCATCGTTCAAAGACAACTTTCATGGTCCAAAGGGAATTTGCATCAGGTTTAATCTCTCACAATAATCCCATATATACTTACATGCATTACGTTTAAGTATTGTAGGTAATCTAGGAGCTAATAGTTCTTTTAACGGGAACAATCTTCGCTTTAATTTCCATTTGATGCTCACATCCTTAAATTATTGCAAATGCAACCAACCATCATATGTTACCCACTTCCACTTGATAACCGTTCAAATGCTCATCCATAATTGTTCTGAGATACATCCGTTCACAATTCCATATACAGTCACCCGATATCGTTAGAGTCTGTCTATTCCTATAACAACTCCATCGTCTTAGTTCATCGCTGCATCCAGAACTACACACGACCTGATTTCTGTAAAACTAGGGATATGTAGGCAACTTTGAAAGCATATTTCGGCCTATATTTTTAAAACCATCCCATTCGGTCAAAATAGGTCATCATTTCTTTACCCGACAACTATTTCATCATTCCCGGGTAAAGAGGGGCAGCTGTATATACCCAATTTTTCCCTCATATTTTTCAATGTATATATGTACTTTCAAAATAGTATATTTGCATCATCATTTAGTTTATAAACCTATATATGAATTTTTCATAATTTTGCATAATATTTAGAAACCCTAAACTAATATCTTTTTACATTTTTTATTATATAAATATCCAATAATTATCCTTCAAAATATTTTTATGATGATTTAATCATCCAAACTTATTATTTACACCAACATGTATGTTTTATAATATTTTACTTTATTTTTCATAATTACATTTATATTTTTAGGCTAATTGCACATTTTTCCAATAATAGCCTATTCCATGCATAAATACATTATTTATGCTAAAATAAGTTTTTATATATTTTTTCATAATGTTAAGTTATTATTTTCAATCATTTTAGTGCACAAATAATATTTTTGTTATCTATTAATTATTTTTATAAATTATGTTTTGATAAATATTGGGTATTTAAAAACTAGCCCCAATTCCTAAACAATTTCGGACAAAATAAATGGCCCAGAAACCCCAATACCTTAGCCCAATAACCCCTTAACTCAAATCCAGATCGGTACCCGTTACACTTGACTTGCCCCACACATTTTTAAATCTTGGCCATTGATCTCTCAAGATCAACGACCCTTGTTTCTTCTCTCCCTTTTTGTTACCCTCCTAGAAAATCTAACCCATTATCCCCCTAACCAGTCGCTGTCACGACCTCAATTACCCTCCAAACAGTCTCGTGACGGCACCTAGTCCCTGCGACTAGGTAAGCCTAAAACATACGGAAAATAAGGCAAAACAATAATAGAAACAGTAAAGAAGAAGCAATACTATAAAAATTTTAGCCGCTCGGCATTTACAGCTTTTACTTTCATAAAACCCCGAACATCACAAAGTCACAAACTCTGAACTACTGTAGCTCTATACAAAGAATAAGGAAAATGTATCTATATACCTCCTATATCTGTACTAGAGTTGGAAGGGGACTCGTGAGATCCTGCGGACGCGGCAGAATTACCTCGCGGTTTCCTATGCAGCTGCTAAGATGTGCTTAGCCATTATACTGTGTGCTGGTACCTGGATCTGCACATGGGGAAAACATGCACAGGAAAGGGTGTGAGTACTCTGCATTTGATACTCCGTAGGTGCCAAGCCTAACCCTAGTCAAGTTGTGACGAGATCAGGTTGAGGCTCTACTGAGTTTTAAAACAAGTCAATTATAAATTTAAAATAGTGAAATACAGATAAGCAATGATAAACAGAATTAATGGAAACTGGAAGAATTAATAATAGAAAGAGAGCCCTCGGTTCAGCACAACATATATCTCAACAGTAAATATGCAATGCAGTACAAGGGGAAAGCTCCCGGATCTCAGTACGTGGTCTCAATTTAAATATGCTATGGAGTACTGGGGGAAAGCTCCCGGATCTCCGTCCGTAGTCCCAATTTGAATATGCAATGCAGAAGTATGTCGGATACGGCTTAATTAAGCAGTTCAGGAAAAGCAACATGCAAGAATAGAGTAAAACTACCTAAGCATGGTGTAACTAGTAGCAAATAAGAGGAAATCAAGTAAGGACAGGTAGGCATGCTTATTATTAAGCTAACTACTCAGTTAAGACAGGAAAAAGTAATATAGGAATGAAAATGAGTGATGCCATGGAAGAAAAAATGGAATTTTAGCAACAATGACCCGTGTACGCACTCGTCACCTCACGTACACGGCGTCCACGTAACAAAATCAGTATAAAAATGCCTAAGGGGAAGTCCCCAAGACAGAGTTTGGCAAGCCACTTACCTTGACTACGTTAACCAACTCAATACCACGCTCTTGCCATGAGTATCCGACTCGGGGTGGCCAAATCTATTCAATTTGATTGCATAATGTAAATATCACTTCAAGGAAACAAAATAGCTAATTATTTCTAAGCTAATATGTGAAATTAGTAAATTCTCCCAAAAAGCCCCGGTCCCACGTCTTGGAATCGGGAAAAATTTATACTTCCTGAACACCCATTCCATCATGAACTCACGCGAACAAGAATCAACAAAATCCGACGTCTAAGTCTCCCTAAATCCTTAGATTTCTACTTGGGGAAGTTTCATCTCAATTTCATGGTTTTTCATCCAATTTCATTGATTAGGTTGAGGAAATTGATAGAGATTATTGATAGACAAATTGATTAAGGTTAGAAAACGTTACCTATGATTCTCCTCTTCAAATTCCACTGAAAATCGCCAAATCCTAAGCTCTCAATCGATTTTTGAGTTATGAATTTCAAACCCTCGGATTTTGGTATAACCAGCCCAGGTATTTCAAACCTGCGACACTGGGATCGCACCTCCAGTGCCGCACCTACGTAAACACAATCGCAGGTGCGGAAACTCATTAAAAGAGTTGGGGTCACAGGTGCGGCTCCGCACCTACGGATTCTCTTCCGCGCTTGCGAGTCGGGCTAGCCTAAGCTACGTCCGCACCTCCGTGCACCCCCTTCACACCTGTGTGTCCGCACCTGCAGAAAAACCATCGCAGGTGCGAGACACCAAAACCATAAATGGTTCAGCTGCTCTTAAGGTTCCAAATTCATCCGTTGGGCATCTGGAACAACCCCGTGGCCCCCGGAACCTCAACCAAACGTACCAACTGACCCTAATACCTTGTTCAAACTTGGTCAATCCTTAACAACATATCTCATAACATGAAAATCATCAATTATGCATAGATTCAAGCCTAAGAACTTATGAAATTTCTAGAATTCACATCCGATGCCGAAACATGTCAAAACTCATCCGAATGACCTCAAATTTTGCACACATGTCAAAAATGGCATTACTGACCTGCTTTCACTTTCGGAATTCCCTTCCGAGTCCGATATCAAAATTTTAATTATCGGCCGAAATCGCCAAAATTCTAACTTTTGCCAATTCAAGCCTAAATCTACAACCTATCTCGAAAAGACATTCCGAACATGCTCCTAATCGTGAAATCACCCAACGGAGCTAACGGAGTCGACTGAATTCCATTCTGGATACGTCTTCACACAAATCTAGCTACGGCCTGATTTCTAAAGATAAATTCCACATTTATGGACTATGTGTCCAAAATCACTCCAGATCTCATCACTCAACGTTCCAACAAGTTCCAATAGCATAAATAGACATGGGAGAAGCAGTTATTTGAAGATTGGGGTGCTAACTCTCAAAATGACCGACGGGGTCGTTACAACCGCCCTTACATTCTCTCAATCTTCCCTCCCTCTCTGAAGAACCCTAAAATTGTCGTCCTCCCTAAATCCTCTCCTAGTCCCTCCAAATATGGGATCCGATGGCTATTTCTTTCCATACCCGACCCCCTTTCGGTACTGGTTGTTCTCTTATGGTATTCGCAAGCATATATCTTCCAAAATCGAACAATAATTTGTTCAAAACCCTGATTTTGAGTATTATTCTGCCTATATTCGTCCTATGCTACTGTGAGTCTGATTATTTATTTATATTCTATTTATTTTAAATTTCCCTAAAAACTAGGGTTTACAGATCTCTTTAATTGATTGTCAGACCGATTTGCATATTTATTTTCCTTGTTTGTTGCTTAAATAACTTTGTTTCTTTGTTTATTGTTCCATTTTATCACTATATAAACCCTTCCCCTTTCCTTTTTAGATAGACTTAAATCGCTAATTTTCACTTAAAAACTAAAGCTTTTCACTTTGTGTTCGTTTACTCTTTTGTTCAGTTTTGGCTCTTGGCCAGCTGAAAGCCAAGGCCACCAGACTTAATATTTTCCAACCTTCCTTGGGTGTGGGCACTTCCCTAGGTTCTTTAAAACCCTTGGGAACTTGACGCATCTGGGATTCTGGGTCATATTGATGTTCTTTTTTTTGTTTCTTGAGCAATAACTGGTTAGTTCTCATCCTTCGCAATGTTTATTCCATTATTTCCTAATTAGTGTATCTATGTTTTCTGGAATTGCATGACTTGATATATTTCCTTGACTCTCTTCATGTGTGATTCTGCGCATAGCATAAACTTCTCTAGCATTGTCTCACGCCTAAACTGTTAGTTCTAAAAAATGTCTTTGTATCTAACTTAAGCAATTTGGACACTTTGAAGCACGTTTAACTTAATGTGTTGACAATTTGAGTATTTCCTGCCTGATTCTTAATTTATATAGTGATTAATTTATGCTATTAGCATCCCATAATCTGTTAAGACCTTCCGTCTACTTGTAATTTGCTCCTATGACTATATTTGGCACTTTGTATGTTCTTACCATGTAAATTTTGTACCCCTATCAGCTAATTATCTTAGATTAATCTTTCCTGACTTGTTTTCCCTTATAATATGTGATTCTATCTGCCTTGCTAGTATATGTTGTACAACTTAATATGTGTTTAGCATAATGTGGTCTTTTAAGTTTGAACTTGTTGATTTATTGATAAATATTTGTCTTGCTGGCCTAATAGTCTTTTGTCTATTTACTCTATAATCTAGAAGTTTAAGACTAATTGCCTCTTATAAGCATACTCTTCCCCAATGTGTTAAGTGAAAACTTGCAGAATTAACTTGTCTCTTGAGTTCATGCACTTTCTGTGATGATATTTTCATTATGTGATCACTTTGTAATGTCTGTGCACTCTTCCAAACCCTGTTACCTTACTACTTTTTTCATTGGCTGTTTCCCGATTCTGAGTCTCTAATTCTTGGCCGGCTAAAAGCCAAGGCCCCTTTAAAGCTTCTCTATTAACCTCCCTAGTGTGAGCACTGCCCGGGGTCCACTTTGAGGCCCTTGTGAACCCTGACACACTAGGGCCTAAGGTTCTTGGCCACTTTCTTCTCGACTGCTCAATTTTGCCCTCTCTATACCTAGTGAATAAGCTAATTCGCTTGTGTAAATGATTGTTTTCCTTGATCCTTTGATTAACTATGGATGTTGGGTATGATCCAAGTTCTCTTGTGGTTTCTAGACTTTGTGAAACATGTGTGGAAAGAGTTTTGAAGGTCTGGCTTGGCATTGGTATAGTTTGGGCCTGTCTTAGGCCCACTATAGTTATTTGTAATTTTATTCAGTATTGGGCCTGTAATAATTCTATAATAACGATTGGGGTACTAGTAAATTGGAAAATGGATCTATTGTAATGTTTGCATGAAAGAGTAGAAACCCTGCCTATAGGATCTAAGTGTTTAATTTGTTGAACATGCTCTATTTCGATGTGTTTGTTAGATAACATGCCTATAGGACGTAAATAATCTCACATGCTCACATGTTCATTTCCCATATGTTATTATCTGCCTATTATGCTGCAACGCAGTACTTATTTGTTCAAATTTCTTCATGTTATATAGCATTCATATAAGATTACATTGAGTAACAAATACATGCTCTTTACAATATTCACGTAGATATCATTCATATAGGAATATAATAAAATTAGCTACTATTACTTTTATTCCTATTAAATTGCCCGCCTATAAAGCATGCCTATAGGAATGATAAGATTATAACTAGTTTCAATTGCGAATTCTTAGAAATCTTGCCTGTAGGACCCCGTTGCTCGCCTAAAAAGTATGCTGATAAAATCAAACGCTAGTAATCTTGAACTACCAACTGTCTCACTGCTTTACTGCGCAAACAATTTAGAAAGCATGCCTATAGGATTTGTAATACCTGCAATCTGCAAACTCGTTGTTGTAAGAAAGGGTGGAGTGTAAATTGTACGACGGGATCGGGTTGCACGCTGCAACATGAAGTATTAAGGGTGGAGAGGTAACAAGGGTGGAGTGTAAACTGTACGGTGGGATCGGGTTGCACGCCGCAACAGAATGTAATAAAGCTGAAATGTGATTGTGTTAAAATAAGAATCTGTGAGGCTCTCAATTTTATTTGTTTCTGTATCACTGTGCACTATGTGTTGGTTCCTTTAACTGTTTTCTATCTGTGCATCTCTTGATTTTACTTTGGGTAAAGTTTGCTCATACATACTAGTACTATTCCACAACACTAGTATCCTTTTTTGCCTGGGGCGCTACATCTTTTATATGGATGTAAGTGGGTCCATAGCAGGTAGCTCAGCTCGCTGTTAGTGGTGCCTCCTCCTCATCTTTCAACAGTACTGATGAGCCCTACTTCCTTCCGGGGCCGTGTGTAATTCATTCCATCTCTTTTGAGTCTGTATGTATTGTAAGGTATAGCCGGGGCCTTGTTACCGACAAGTATATACCAATTTGGGGGGTGGTGGTCTCCTTAATATTCATGTAAATGATTTTTCATAATATTCTTTTTGTAGCGGAATTAATCTGAGTAATTCTTTTAGGCTTTCTAATATATATTCTATATATTCTAAATTTTTGGTTCTTTGATATTCTTCTATATTGGTTTTTATTAGATCTGTTAGTAGATCCATATTGTCAGTAGTTTGTTGCCAATATTGTAGGTATGTGTGATTCATTATTAATCTTAATATAGACCTAATTCATATAAGTCTATGTATATGTCATCTGGTATAATTAATTCTGTCCAATTTTGATTCATTATCTCTATTATTTCAAAATTAACTAATTTTTCATAAATTATTCTTCTTGCATCATTATCTATATTTTTTAAAACATGTAAGATGAGTATTTTATAGCTAAGGTCATCGTCTAATAAGTATGTATTCATTTTATCATATGTTTGCTAAACATATTCCCTCTAACCTCTATGCTTATTATCCTTATTCATCATAGTACAATAAGTTATTTTATTCATCTTTTCTGGTCACTACCATGCTTTTCTGCTTCAATCAGTTACCCTAACAGCGCCTCAACTCTGTTTACTCCCCTAAACGGCTTCCTTGCCTACTGGTTTCAACCTTAGGATGGCATAGTCTGGGCTTACCTACTCTTAGCATATTTTCATGGCAAACTTTCTCAAGATGAATTTTATAACAGTACTATAACATGATGAACAATTATAATTTGTAAGAGATTATAAGGAATATAGTAATTTAGCTATTCATAATTAAGAAATGATATACCTTTTCTTGTACCTGTTCTTGCTTATTTTCGGTATCTCCTTTTCCTTGATTCATAGCTTTCTCGATATTATATGATATGTAAGAGAGAATAGAGAGAGTTGTAGGTGAATTCTGATATGAATTGCTGATGCCTTTCATTCATTTTCATCTGCTATTTATAGATACAAAGAATGACTCTTACTATTCATGAACGACCTTTACTGTTCATGATTATGACTTAAAGTAAATGACTCTTACTATTCATGAACGACCTTTACTGTTCATGAGTATGACTTGTACTATTTACTTTACGACTTTCTACAATAAAACAAAAGACTTTTACTATTCACACTTCACATCTGTCTCTATACTATTTACTTTACGACTTTTTACAATAGCTTTACATAAAGTAAATCTTTTACTTTATTTTGTCCGTCATATCTGTCTGCTGTCTTTGTCTTCTTTTTATCTTGTCCGTCATAGCTTTGTCTAAACTCCTAGTATTCCTAGAGGCTTCGTAGACAAGATGTGGGTGTATATATGTATTTTGGGTAGTAACTATACGTATTCGGAATCGTGGTCCGTATTGGAAAGTTATGTATGTATTCTGTATGTTTTTGGGAATCAACTGTTAAATGCTAAAAGAGAAATGATCTTGAGTTTTTAAATCCACGCTTAAATCCTAAGTTGCTATTTCATATGGATTATGGTGCATTGTATATACAGGGTAATGCGTTGGGTAGGAAAGGCAATCCAGGTCCGCTTGACTGGATTCACCTGGTTAGGCATCGGTCTCGTCCCTCGGCTTTGGGGATTGACAAACTTGGTATAAGAGCTTATGGTTTGAAAAGAGTCCTAGGATGTCTTAGAGCCGTGTCTAGTTGAACCTTTCTTATCGGTGTGTTGTCGACCACATCTATAATTACGGGGTTGCATAGACATTTAGGGAAGTACCCTTTTATTACTATTCAATATCGTGCGATGTGGTGGAAGGTGAGGTTGTATATCTCTAACTCGTGCATTGTTCCAATATTCAGTAAATGGCACCCAAGAAGAGAGCTCGACTCGGCCTAGAGGCCAATGCCACCCCAGGAGTGGCCATGAATTCTTTATCTGATGGTGCGGGTGAGAATGATTCCCCGACCCTGAATCTGCCTGACGCTTCCATTCCAGGCCAGGATATTCCTATTCCTACTCAAGCGGATGGTTCTACAGTCCCTCCCGCTGATGTTCCTTATCCTTCTTCAGTCCCAACATCCAGCCCCGGTATTTCTAATGGGGATCTCAGGGGGGCTATTCAGATGTTGACCCAGTTAGTGGCTTCCTAGGCCCAAAGATCACATGCTGCCCATGCATCCTCTAGTGATCAAGGGGTTTTTTCGGGTTGCCGGGTCAACCAGTTTCTACGGTTTGCCCCTCCAGAGTTCACAGGCACCGACCTAGAGGCCGACCCTCAGAGTTTATTTATGAGATGTACAAGACCCCACCCTCTGAGTGATGAGGGCTACTGAGACAGAAGAGGTTGAGTTGGCTTCCTATCGTCTGAAGGGAGCGGCATATTCGTGGTTAGAAATGTGGGAGAGTTCCCGTGGGGAGGGGAGCCCTCCGGCCAAGTGGAATACCACATGGAGTTCGTGCGCCTGTCCAAATATGCCGTCCACATGATGCCAACTATGGAGGCCAGAGTTCGACGGTTTGTTCAGGGCCTTGGTCCCTTGGTTGTTACTAAAGCTGCTACAGCTGCCTTGCATTCGGATATGAATTATGGGAAGATCGTGGGATTTGCCCAGGCCACAGAGAGTCAAAATTTGAAGATAAGAATGCAGAAGGAGAATACTAGTAGGGCCCGATCAGCGGGAAACCCTGGGAGCTTAGTTGGAGGTGTGACATCAACCCTTGGGAGAGGGTCATCAGGGCCATCTCAGTCATATGCTCAATCTTTAGCCAGTGCGCCGCCAGTAGGGCACAGTTAACATTAGAGAGGTCATTTTGGACCCGGTTCAAATAGTAGGAGGTTCCATCAGTTGGGTCGTTCAGGTGGGAGGTTCCAGCAGTAGAGGAGGGTCCCATGCCCTAAGTGTGGGAGATTTCATACTGAGCCTTACTACTTGGATATTTCAGTATGCTATGGATGCGGAGTGAGGGGCCATGTTCAATGAGATTGTCGTGCACCTAGTCAGGGCATAGGTTGGGGTGCTGCTCAGCCCTCCATTTCATCAGCCTCTACGTCCTCAGCATGCGCTCCAGCACCACCAGGGCGCGCAACAGCAAGGGGTAGAGCACGGGGTGAAGGGGTACCCAGCCGGTTTTATGCTTTGAGTGTCTCTAGAATGCGGAGGCCTCCACAGATGTTGTCACAAGTATTCTGATTGTTCAGTCACATGATGTTTATGCTCTTATTGATCCCGAGTCTTCTTTGTCATATGTTACTCCATTTATTACTTCATGTTTTGGGATAGAACCCGAACAGCTTCACGAGTCGTTCTCTGTGTCGACTCCGGTTGGTGATTCTAGTATGGTCGTGTGAGTCTATAGAAATTGTGTTGTCATGGTGCGTGGTCGGGATACCACGGCCGATCTTATTGAGTTAGAAATAGTAGATTTTGATGTAATTATGGGGATGGAATGCCTCTATCTGTGCTATGCTCAACTTGACTGCCAAACCAGGATTATGAGGCTTGAGTTTCCTAATGAATCAGTTATCGAATGGGATGGGAAGAATGTTGCGCCAAGAGGTAGATTTATTTTCTACCTTAAAGCCTCTAAGATTATCAGAAAGGGGTGTATCTACCATTTGGTCCGGGTTTCGGACGCCACTTCAGAGATGCCTGCTCCCGAATTTGTACATGTTGTGAATGAATTTCTTGAAGTATTTCCGGACGAGCTTCCTGAGATTCCACCAGATCGAGAGATGGATTTCGGGATTGATGGATTTCCAGATACGCAGCCAATGTCTATTCCACCTTACGGAATGGCACCAACATAATTGAGAGAGTTAAAAGAACAATTGAAAGATCTATTAGAAAAAGGTTTCATTCGGCCAAGTGTGTCGCCTTGGGCCGCACATGTTCTTTTTGTCATAAATATAGACGGATCACTTCGGATGTGTATTGATTATCGGCAGCTCAACAAGGTCGCCATAAAAAACAAATACCCATTGCCTTGGATAGATGATTTGTTTGACCAGTTGCAAGGTGCTAAGTTCTTCTCAACGATTCATTTGCGGTCCGGGTATTCTCAGTTAAAAATTAGGGAGCAAGATATTCCTAAGACTGCTTTCAGGACTCGTTATGGGAAATTTAAATTTCTGGTAATGTCTTTTGGGCTAACCAACGCCCCAGCAGCTTTTATGGATCTTATGAATCGCGCTTTCAAACTGTTTCTTGACTCTTTTTTGATTGTATTCATTGGCGATAATCTTGTTTATTCGCGGAGTCAGAGGAATCATGCTAATCACCTCAAGGCAGTTCTGCAGACTCTTCATCAACACCAATTGTATGCAAATTCAAAATGTGAGTTTTGCGCCAAAATTTGATCACGCTCAACTATGTCTTGTAGAAGACTAAGCGGGCGTTGCAAATATAATCCTGGGGTATTATGCCCAGAGTCGATCCCTCAGGGAATTGACGTATCAAGCAGGCTGTTTAAATTAGTACTCAGCTGTCACCTGATGTTGGTTAAATTACTAATACTAAAGATTAAAAGCAAAGATTAACTATACTAAGGTATAAACAATTGTAATAAAATCTAAGGTTATAGTTTCCCCCGCTGGTGAACTTACTTCTCGGATACTTCGTATAGCTTGATTAATCGTCTCTATCAATCATGAACGCTCTATCTACCATAAATCTCTCTCAAGTAATTATGATAATTTACTAGACGCACTCTCTCAAGTTACGCTAGCTAGATTGCATTACAGTTCACTTAGATTGCACCCGAAGTATCGTTATCTCTAATCCAACCTCTAAACCCTCGGTTATGACTTTCGTCTATACTCTGGGAGTGGTGTTGTTCAAACAATTACCTAAATATGCACTCTCTCTCAAGTAGATACATAATAAATAGGCACAGCTAATTGAGGGCCCTTCAATCAACTACAACAAGAACGTAGTTGAACAAATAGAGTTTAATCAACCAATCAAAACTATATTAATATCACAAGAAGTTTATTCCCCAATGGGTTCCACACGAAATTAGCTAAACAAATTCATAAGAATAAAATCTAAAACAAGTAACATAATTAAACTACAAAGCAAGGAAGAAAATATGTACAAATTGATGTTTTGCATTCGATTCACTCCAAACTCGAATCTTTGTGTATCCCTGTGAATCTCTCCTTGTAGTTGTGTTTTAGGAGTCTATTTATAGGTTTAGGGTGAACCCTAACCGTGTAGGAGACGTCTAGTTCAATTAGAATACACTTAAACCCGTCAAAACTCAATTTCTGGCCAAACTGGGGACCTGGCGTTTGGACCCAAACGCCGGGCTAACGCCAGGCTAGGGCTGGCGTTTCAGCCCAAACGCCTGGCTAACGCCAGGGTGGGGCTGGCGTTTCAGCCCAAACGCCTGGCTAACGCCAGGCAGGGTCAGTGTGTTTGGCTCTGTCGCCCGGCTATCGCCCGGGTGTCTCCTTTCGCGTATTTTTCGACGTATTTGCATCCTTTTAGCTCCGTTTCCATCTCCACTTCACCTACACATGAAATAAACTCCATTAATCACATAACAAGTGTAATTTTATCATTAATGCCCATAAAATGTAAGGTATATCACATGTTAAACTATGCAATTTAGTCTCACATCAGCTAGAATCAATCACCTTTTTGGGCCATGTTGTTTACAGGGAGGGGATTCGGGTTGATCCCCAAAAGATTGCAGCAGTGAAGGATTGTCCTAGGCCAACGACCCCGACAGAGATTTGCAGTTTCTTGGGTCTATTTGGGTATTATAGGAGGTTCATGGAGGTATTCTCTACCCTCACCTACACATTGATTAAACTGACGTAGAACGCGTTTAAGTTCCAGTGGTCCGATGCTTTTGAAAAGAGTTTTCAGGAATTGAAATTAAGATTGACTACGGCACCAGTGTTGACCTTGCCAGAAGTTTCGGAAGGGTTTGTGGTGTATTGTAATGATTCAAGGGTTGGTTTGGGGTGTGTATTGATTCAATGTGGTAAGATGATCACACTTAACTATGTCTAATAAAAAACTAAACGGGCGTTGCAAATATAATATGGGGTATTAAGCCTATAGTCGATCCCACAGGGAGTTAACGTATCAAGCAAGCTGTCAAAATACTAAACTGTCACTTGGTGTTATTTAAACTACTACAACTGAATGAAAATATTAAAACAAAATATTAACTACAATAAGGTGTAAACAATTGTAACAAGGGTCTCAAGTTATGGTTTCCCCCGCCGGTGCACTTTCTTCTCGGATACTTCTTATAGTTTGATTAGTTGTCTCTATCAATCATGAACACTCTATCTACCATAAACCTCTCTCAAGCAATTATGATAATTTACTAGGCGCACTCTCTCAAGTTACGCTAGCTAGATTGCATTACATTTCACTTTAGATTGCTCCCGAGGTATCGTTATCTCTAATCCAACCTCTAAACCCTCGGTTATGACTTTCGTCTATACTCTGGGAGTGGTGTTTTTCAAACAACTACCTAAATATGCACTCTCTCTCAAGTAGATACATAATAAATAGGAACACCTAATTGATCTCCATTCAATTAACTACAACAAGAACGTAGTTAAACAAATAGAGATTAATCAACAAATCAGAACTATTTTAATAATACAATAAGTTCATCCCCCAACGGGTTCCAACAAAACCATAGATTAAAGAAATTAGCTAAACATGTTCATAAGAATCAAATCCAAAATAACTTGCATAATTAAACTACAAAGTAATCAATAAAAGCTGTACAAATCAATGTTTTTACTTCTGTTCAATGGCTTCCTCTCTTCAAGTTGTGTCTTTGGGTCTATTTATATGTTTGGGATAATCCCTAAACGTGTAGGAGACTTCTATTCCAACCGGGAAGCACTTAAACTCTTCAAAACTCGGAATTGACCGAATCTCACAACCGAGGCGTTTAAGACCAAACGCCCCCTTAAAGCCAGGGCAGGCCTAGCGTTAGGGGACAAACGCCCCACTAACGCAAGGGTCATCCTGGCTTTAGGGGCCAAACGCCCGGCTAACGCCCGGGTGTTCTATTTTTGACTCTTGAGCGTATTTTTTGACGTATTTGCATCCTTTTAGCTCGGCGTCCATCTCCAATTCACCCAAACATGAGATAAACTCCATTATGCACATAAAAAGTCTATTTTTATCATTAACGCACATAAAATGTCAGGCATATAATGTGTTAAACCATGAATTCTATCCACGCATCAATACCCCACACTTAAACATTTGCGCGTCCTCGAGCAATGAAACTACACTCATGTACACAACTTATTAAGAAAATCCCTTAACACGTTATACCAAGAATTTTTAAAACATTTCAATCATAGAGGTGTGACATCCTCGCCTCAATAGTCGACTCACATATACCATGCTTTATTCACAATCCACTCACTAATCTAACATAGAGGTCAACAACATTACCTTTCCTTCATGAATCATGTGCCTTCACAAAATTAAAGAGCTAGTTCAACACACAATAAAATTTTAAGAACAGTTAGGAACTCAAGATAGACAGAATTCACTCGCTCTCATAAATAATATTCNGGATCAAGTAGGACTTTATTTGGTTGTAATGTAGGCTGCGGGACGGGTAGGATACATTTGGATATAAGAGTGACTACACCTCCCTAAGCACATTAATACATATATTTTCGCATTATACCTCAAACTTATATTAAGCCAAACTCCACCTTCACATCAATGTTATTACCCCATACTTCTTTAAGCACAATTACATTAAGAGTCACCACATATATTTTTCTTTCACAACAATACAACTGTTTATTTTATATATTTATTTATTTTATTTTTTTTCTTTTTTTTTCTCAAGTGACTCTTACTTTTCAAAATAGTGCACCTTTCTCCTTATTTCAAATATTCCCTCACAATCAACCTACCACCCCACACTTTAATTTTTCCATATTTCATCACATTTACAGTGCTTACGAGAGGTGACAAGGTTCAAATATATGATCGATTCAAACAAAGGGGTATGTCTTGTAATGTGGTTGCCAAAGAAACTGGATTATAGGCTCAACGGGGTTAACTACGATACATAACAATTAGGTGGGTAAAATATATAAATCTGGCTCAACAAAGAAATGCCTATATCACTTCCAAGACTGAACAAAACTTCTATTTCACTTTGCACACACGGGGCAAGTTCTAGACATAAAATGCAATGCATAGAATAGCATACAAACCTCTCA
>ML426255.1:8491-29135 GCA_005239525.1 Nicotiana knightiana | reverse complement strand
TCGCGGCACGACGTGAATCACTTTCTGCCTCCACTTCGAACTTATGAATTGAGCCCCCAATTTGGCATCAAGTTTTCGGTTATGCTCCAAGGGTGGTGGAACAAATATAATTGGCCCAAGCAACCATTGTACTATTTTACACTTCTTGGCATTTAGATGAGGTATGTAGTACTGTCTTTCTGGCAAGAAAAATTCCATAATGTAGGAATCTTGTTCCTCATTCCTTGACTCCTCAATTTGCTCGGATGACCCTATTTCCATATAATCATCCACGAACGATGTGGAAATTTTTTTTGAGCGAGGACCAATGCGCTCAAACACATGAACTTCAGGACTTTCAACATCCTCAACATCAATCACACTAGAGTCGATTAAATTTCAATCGTCAACGTCCCTGGTTCACTCTAGTATTACTTCTTCAACATCAGCATCCTCAAATTCTAGTTGGTTAGAGTGTTGGGTTTCTACTTTGGACCCCTCCATTGGCACCTTAATTTCCATCTCTAATGTGCACTGCTCCTAGCTACTATCCATAATATTGGCATATTGAGCATTAAAAACTTCAATTAGTTGACTCGTTTGAGCCTCCAAGTTGCGAATAGTTTCATCTTGCCTTTGTAAACGCAGTTGTAACTCCTCCTGTTTTTCCAAAATGCACTTCATCATATCCTCGAGCCTTTTCAGGTCATCATCACTGGGTTCTTTGTTTCTATTAACTTCACAAGAAAAAGAAGAACCATCAAAGTAAGGGGTTGGGGGAAGATAAGAAATATAAGCACAACCATAAAAGTGACCATCTTGACCACCACAAATATCACACACATTCCACACATAAGATTGAGTTGGTGCACATAACTCGCTCTCGGGAATATTTTGATAATTTTCCTCTGGGTGGTTTCCTTCATAATATGCATAACGAGGATCAAAAGTAGAATTACTAACATCTAAACTCCCATAATTCCATGATGCCATGTTTTTTTTTCAAATTAACAAATACAACTAAAATAAAGAAAATAAAAATCAAACACAAAAAAAGAATTCAAACTTGAAACCTAGTAGTATGTACACCTACAGCTACACTTGATAATACCGTTAATTCCCCGGCAACGATGCCAAAATTTTATCACGCTCAACTATGTCTTATAAAAGACTAAACAGGCGTTGCAAATATAACCTGGGTATTAAGCCTAGAGTCGATCCCACAGGGAGTTAGCGTATCAAGCAAGCTGTCAGAATACTAAATTGCCACTTGGTATTGTTTAAACTACTANTCTCTATCAATCATGAACACTCTATCTACCATAAATCTCTCTCAAGTAATTATGATAATTTACTAGACGCACTCTCTCAAGTTACGTTAGCTATATGGCATTACAGTTCACTTTAGATTGCACCCGAGGTGTCGTTATCTCTTATCCAACCTCTAAACCCTCGGTTATGACTTTAGTCTATACTCTGGGAGTGGTGTTGTTCAAACAACTACCTAAACATGCACTCTCTCTCAAGTAGATACATAATAAAAAGGAACAGCTAATTGATCGCCATTCAATTAAGTACAACAAGAACGTAGTTGAACAAATAGAGATTAATCAACCAATCAGAACTATATTAATAACACAATAAGTTCATCCCCCAACGGGTTCCACCAAAACCCTAGATTAAAGAAATTAGCTAAACGTGTTCATAAGAATCAAATCCAAAATAACTTGCGTAATTAAACTACAAAGTAATGAATAAAAGCTGTACAAATCGATGTTTTTACTTCTCTTCAATGGCTTCCTCTCTTCAAGTTGTGTTTTTGGGTCTACTTATATGTTTGGGATAAATCCTAAACGTGTAGGAGACTTCTATTCCAACCGGGAAACACTTAAACTCTTCAAAACTCGGAATTGACCGGACCTCGGGACCCAGGCGTTTGGGCCCAAACGCCCCCTTAAAGTTAGGGCCGGCCTGGCATTAGGGGCCAAACGCCCCACTAACACCAGGGTCAGCCTGGCTTTAGGGGCTAAACGCCTGGCACACGGGTGTTCCCTTTTCGACTGATGAGCGTATGTTTTGACGTATTTGTATCCTTTTAGCTCGGCTTCCATCTCCAATTCACCTACACAAGAAATAAACTCCATCATGCACATAAAAGTGTATTTTTATCATTAACACACATAAAATGTAAGGCATATAACGTGTTAAACCATGAATTCTAGCCACGCATCATAAGATAATAGCATATGCTTGTAGAAAACTCAAGAATCAGGAGAAGAATTATCCGACGTATGATTTGGAGCTCGCGACAATTGTGTGTGCATTAAAAATCTGGCGGCATTATCTTTATGGGGTCCATGTGGACGTGTTCGCAGACCACAAGAGTCTTCAATATTTATTCAAACAAAAAGAGTTGAACCTAAGGCAGCAGAGGTGGTTGGAATTTCTCATGGACTATGATATGAATATTTTGTACCATCCAGGGAAGGTGAATGTGGTAGACGATGCTCTTAGTCGGAAATCCATGGGTAGCATGGCTCATTTGGAAGCGGGTCAAAAGTTATTGGCTCGGGAGGTTTATCAGTTGGCTAGTCTGGGGTCTGTCTTTCGACCTCAGACGAAGGGGATGTTGTGGTGTGTAATGGAGCGGAGTCTTTACTTGAAGCAGAAGTCAAGGGAAAGCAATTCAGGGATCCGGCTTTGGCACAATTGAGGGAATCAATTTTGAATCAAAAGACTTCAGCATTCTCACTCAGCAATAATGACGATGTCCTGCGGTGTCAATAGAGGTTATGTGTTCCAGATGTGGATGATTTTCGGAAGAGGGTAATGTTAGAGGCTCACAACTCTAGGTATTCAGTACACCAAGGTTCTAGGAAGATGTATCATGATCTCAAAGAGATTTATTGGTGTAATGGTATGAAGAGGGGTGTGGCGGACTTTGTAGCTAGGTGTCCGACTTCGAAATGGGAGATGATCAATATGCACTTTGTGGTTAAGTTACCTCACACTCCTCGTAGGTTCAACTCTATTTGGGTAATAGTGGATCGGCTCACGAAATCAGCTCACTTCTTTCCAGTCAAGTCTACCGATACTGCAGAACATTATGCTCAGTTGTATATCAAAGAAATAGTCAGGCTCCATGGCACTCCAGTATCTATTATCTCGGATCGAGGGGCCCAGTTACAGCTAACTTTTGGAAGAAAGTTCAGCAAGGTTTGGGTACTCAGGTAAATCTCAGCACAACTTTCCACCCACAGACGGACGGTCAAGCGGAGCGGACTATTCAGACGCTTGAAGATATGCTGCGGGCTTGTGATATAGATTTCAAGGGTAGCTGAGATGAACACTTGCCGCTTAAAGAATTTTCTTATAATAACAGTTTTCATGCTAGTATTCTGATTGTCCCATTTGAGGAATTGTATGGAAGGAGATGTAGATCTCCGATCGGGTGGTTGCAGGTTGGTGAGGGAGAATTGTTCGGACCAGATCTTGTGCACCAAGCTATCAAAAATGTTAAAGTGATTCACGGAAGGATGAAGACTGCTCAGAGTCGTCAGAAATCCTATGCGGACGTCCGTCGAAGAGATTTGAAGTATCAAGTTGATGATTGGGTATTCTTGAAGGTGTCTCCCATGAAGGGAGTAATGCGGTTTGGGAAGAAAGGGAAACTGAACCCAAGGTATGTCGGGCCATATAGTATTTCTCAAAGGATAGGGCAGGTGTCTTATATGTTGGAATTTCCCCCTGAGATGTCAGTAGTGCACCCGGTGTTCCATGTGTCTATGTTGAAGAAAGTGGTTGGAGATCCATCAGCCATCGTGCTACTTGAGACTATTGAGCTTAATGAAGAATTATCGTATGAAGAGGTTCCGGTTGCTATTCTTGATAGGCAAGTTCTTAGATTGAGGAACAAAGAAACTTCAATTAAAGTCTTGTGGCGAAGTCAGCAAATTGAGGAAGCCACATTGGATGCGGGAAATGAAATTAAAGAAAAATATCCCCATTTGTTTGAATAAGTCTAGTAGTGATCGTGCGAACTGCCATCTCTAAGCAATTATATGTTATGTTCAGTTTTGTGCAAAAGCACTTCATTTTCCCCTAATTGCTGTGCTATTGTAACTTCTCAAGTTGTGCCAAAATTGTGTATGTTGTGACTATTTGAGTAATGTGCAACCCCTTGGAGTGAATGAAATTATGTGAAACGCATGTGATGGTTAAATGATTAATTGAAGTGTAGATTGGTAAGGATTAATTGAAGTGTATATGGCATGTTGAAGTAATTGAATTATATGGGACTTGTCGAGGTGACCAAATTATGTGCAAGGCCATGAAATAACTAGTTATGTGTGGAATTGGTTAAGAACATGTGTTTCGGGGGCTCTCTAACAGGTAGATATGCCTACTTACAGAGGAAACTCTGGCGAAATTTTCAGAAAATATCAGAGTTAGTAAAATTGGAGCTTGGCAGATTGCGTTTTCAAAACCAAATGATTTCCCGATCCTCATTCGAGGATGAATGATTTAAAGTGGGGGAGGATGTAAAGACCCGTAAATTTTCTATGTCTAAAATAATGCCCGAATAGGACCCTGTGCTGTTACTACCATAGAAATTCTTAAAATCGGTCCTATTTTGAAAAGTATCCCAGAACTGAAAGATTAAATTTTCCAAAAATTGTGCGTTATGCGATGCGATCACATAACAGGTATGCAGATCGCATAGTGGTCCCATACCTGGACAGTAACCTGTCAAAATTGGGACAACTATGCGGCCCGAAATGCCATCGTATTTTGGGTATGCGGACCGCATAGTTGTCGCATTCTTGCCCCATGTTTTTTGCGAGGAAGGTTATGCGACGCACTATGCGATCGCATAACACGTATGTGGACCGCATAGTGGTCGCATACCTGGGCAGTGTGGTTCCCTTTTGGCCCATTTGAAGGCCAACTATGCGACAGGAATGCGGACCGCATAGCAGGAACGCGATCACATTCTTGACCGCATTTCTGTGTCGGGGCTCCTATTTTCTAAATTTAAGACCCGACCCCCTGTTTTATAAAACACCCCTTTCCTTGATTTTTAATGATTTTCTGACCAAAAATAGAGAGAGAAAAAGAGAGTTCTTGAGAGATAAGTTTTCAAAATCATCCAATTTGATTTTTCCAAAATCACTCAAGCCCGGAAATTATCCAATTATTGTCATCTTCTTCACCCAAACAGGTAAGTCTTCACCCTATTTCCCCAATTTCTCAAATTTTGGGTAAGAATAAAACACACATAGGTTGGTTCTTGAAAATAAAAAGTGAAATCTTTCATGCATGTGAGTTAAACCGCGTAATCTAGTAAAGGGAAAAATAAGTTTGGGTATTTATTCTCAAAAAGGGGTTAGTAGTCTAAGGGGTCACATAGTGTTTGATAAAATGCTTAATTGAGTAAAATATTCCTAATTCTAAGTGAAATATGTCACATTGTGGAATAGATTCACGGTGATAGACGGTCCAGTGAATTGTGATAGAAATTAAAAAGGGGACGACTCGAGGTATCTATGGCTAACATTAATCTTCGTAAAGTCACCTTGTTGGTGTCCGAACATTCGATATGAGTTTCTTACTGAATATATGTGAATCTATTGTCCGATTGTGTTGAGGTGTGAGATTTCATTCTCTGATTTTTCTTAGTCGACTATCGTGATAATTGAAATTGTTAAAGTTGACTTCTATGCGATTACTCTATCATGTGCAAGGTTCGTTAAATGCTTGAGTATGTCGGTATGAAATAATGGTAACAAACTCAAATGTGTAAATGTATATAAGTGATAAGGGGTGTGTAACAAGTGATGAAAGGGAGTTGTGAATTTATCTATTTGAACTAAATGACCATGCAAATATCGTATATGACTCATTGTTAGAAAGGTTTATTGTGGCTTGACTTCACATGGATTGTTGGTTGTAATGAATTTATATTTTTGTTGATGAGCATCTTTGTGGTTGAATTAATAGATGATAAAGACTATTATGAACACTTGATTGGTTGGTGTTATGAAATTGTACTCTTGATGATATGAAACCCTGTGATTGAATTGTCGGCTGTTATTATTTGCCATGAAATGTGATGGTCCGGTGGGATCGAGTTGCAGCCCGCTACACGAAGTAATAAGGGTGGAGAGGTAACAAGGGTGAAGTGTAAATTGTACAGTGGGATTGGGTTGCATGCTACAACACAAAGTAATAAGGGTGGAGAGGTAACAAGGGTGGAGTGTAAACTGTACGGTGGGATCAGGTTGAACGCCGCAACAGAACGTAATAAAGCTGGAATGTGATTGTGTTGAAATAAGAATCTGTGAGGCTCTCAATTGTATTTGTTTCTGTATCACTGTGCACTATGTGTTGGTTCCTTTAACTGCTTTCTATATGTGCATCTCTTGATTTTACTTTGCGTAAAGTTTGCTCATACATACAAGTACTATTCCACAGTACTAGCGTCTCTTTTTCCTGCGACGCTACATCTTTTATATGGATGTAGGTGGGTCCATAGCAGGTAGCTCAGCTCGCCGTTAGTGGTGCCTCCTCCTCATCTTTCAGCAGTACTGGTGAGCCACACTTCCTCCCGGGGCAGTGTGTAATTCATTCCATCTCTTCTGAGTATATTATGTATTGTAAGGTATACCTGGGGCCTTGTTGCCGACAAGTATTGTATAAACTCCTAGTATTCCTAGAGGCTCCGTAGACAGGATGTAGGTGTATATATGTATTTTGGTTAGTAACTGTACGTATTCAAAATCGTGGTCCGTATTGGAAAGTTATGTATGTATTGTATATGTTTTTGGGAATCAACTGTTAAATGCTAAAAGAGAAATGATCTTGAGTTTTTAAATCCACGCTTAAATCCTAAGTTGCTATTTCATATGGATTATGGTGCATTGTATATACGGGGGAACGCGTTGGGTAGGAATGGCAATCCAGGTCCGCTTGACTGGGTTCACCTGGTTAGGCGTCGGTCTCATCCCTCGGTTTTGGGGTATGACACTCCCGAGTATGGAAGTACACTAGAATGTCGAGAATAAACACAATGAAGAATGAGTCAATATGAAGTCGAAACACATTATGCATCAAATGCATAAAAGGATGCTAGGGCATTGGTCAACCCAAAAGACATAACAAGGAGCTCATGGTGACCATATCTGGTCCTGAAAGCAGTCTTCGAGATATCTGGCTCCCGAATCTTCAACTGATGATACCCTGACCGTAAGTCAATCTTGAAAAACACCCTTGCACCCGGTAACTGATCAAATAAGTCATCAATACGAGGCAATGTATATATGTTTTTCACTATAACATTGTTCAGCTCGCGATAATCAATAAACATACACATAGAACCATCCTTTTTCTTCACAAACAAGACCAGAGCACTCCAAGGTGACACACTGGGCTTAATGAAGACCTTATTAAGCAACTCCTTCAACTAATTCAACTTAGGAGGAGCCATACGGTATACATGAATGGAAATGGGTTGAGTACCTAGCAACAAATCAATGCCCAAATATATCTCTATCGGGAAGCATGCCCCGAGATCAGCTGGAAACACATCTGGAAAGTCCCTCACTATTGGAACTGACTCAACTATAGGGGTATCAAAACTAACATCTCTCACATAAGCTAAATAGGTGTCACACCTCTCCTCAACCATTTGTTGATCCTTAAGAAATTAAATAAACATTTGGGAGTATACTTTATGGTAGCCCTCCACTCTAATCGTGGTAAGCATGGCATAGCCAGCGTTACGGTATTAGAATGACAATCAAGAATAGCATAATGGGGAGACAACCAGTCCATGCCCAAGATAACGTCAAAGTCTACCATGTTGAGTAATAATAAATCGGATCTGCTCTCAAAACCACTAAGAGCAATCAAATACGACCGATACACGTGGTCCACAACTAGAGAATCTCCAACATGAGTAGACACATAAATAGGGGAACTCAAAGAATACGGAGATATGCCAAAATGTGGGGAAAAATAAGAGGACACATAGGAATACATAGAGCATGGGTCAAATTATACCGGTGCATCTCTATGACATACTGGAACAATACCTGTAATGACAGAGTGGGAAGCAACTGCCTCTGTACGAGCTGGAAGGGCATAATACCTGGCCTCGCCTCCCTCTCTATGATGACCTCGACCTTCTCGACCTCCACTTCGAGCTGTCTGAGTAGGTGGGGCGGTAGCTGGTGCTGGAAATATAGCCTGAGGACCCGGTAGAGCATGTGGTGGCTGAAAAGTCTATGGAGGTGCAACCCTCCTAAGTCAGGGCAATCCCTCACCATATGGCGAGTGTCGCCACACTCAAAACAACCCATCGGAGGGCGTGGCTGCTGTGACTGACTCGAGCCAGGTCTGCTGGTCTGTCCGCTAAAAGCACCCCAAGCAGGAGGCACAATAGATACTGGTGGTGCACAATAAGGCTTTTGGGGCCTAGAAGGGGCTACAACACCACTGGCGGCTGAAAGAGCTGAATGAACGGGACAACTCACATAACCTCTACCATGTCAAACCATAGTTGGGGCATGGGTACCACTGTAAGTTCCAGAATCTAGAGACCTCTAGGCATCTCTTTCCTCTCAGTCCCAAGAAAGAATGCCCTCCAATCTCCTGGCACTACTCATGACCTACTGATAAGAGATATCCATCTCTAACTCCCTAGCCATAGTAATCCTGATGTTGGGGTAGAGTCCCTCAATAAAGCTATGAACCCTCTCCTGAACTGTAGCAACCAAGGTCGGTGCATGTCGGGCCAAATCAATGAAACGAACCGCATACTCTAACACAATAATAGCACCCTGGCGTAGCTGCTCAAACTCCACGCGCCATGAATACCTGAGGCTCTTAGGGACATACTATCTAAAAAACATGTCCGACAACTGATTCCATATAAGTGAGGCTGCCTCATCCGGACTACTCAACTCATAAGCATGCCACCACTGATGGGCTGCTCCCTTAAGCTGTAAAGTGGTAAAAGAAACCCCACTCGTCTCCGCTACGCCCACAGTACGGAGAATACGATGACACTCCTCCAAAAAACCCTAAGCATCATCGGTAGCCAATCCTCTAAAGGTGGATGGGTGGTACTTCTTCTAGTCTCGTGCTGAACTGGATCTGTCGATTGCATAGAAATGAACTCTAGGGCCTGATCAACCTGGAGCCTCTTCTCGGAAGTACGGGCTGCCCGAATATGTACCCTTCCCCCTTCCTGAGATGTGGCCGGAGCTAATGGGATCAATCTAGCCTAATCTAAGGTGCTGAACTTGCTCATAAACTAGGCTTTAGTCTCCTAGAGGGCTGGTGTTGATACCCAATTTTTTCCTCATATTTTTGAAACATATATATACACTTTCAAAATAGTATATTTGCATCATCATTTAGCTTATAAAGATATACAAGCATTTTTCATAATATTTCATAATTTCCCATAATTTTTAAAGGCTTTAAATCAATTTCTTTCTGTATTCATTGTTTAAATATCCAATAATAATCCTTCAAATTATTTTTATGATGATTTAATCATCCAAACTTATCATTTACACCAACATGTATGTTTTTAAATATTTTACTGTTTTTTTCATAATTACATTTGTATTTTTTTAGGCTAATTGCACATTTTTGCAATAATAGCCTATATTCATGTATAATTACATTATTTACGCAAAAAATAACTTTTTAATGTTAAGTTATTATTTTTAATCTTTTTAGTGCACAAACAATATTTTTTTATTTAGTAATTACTTTTATAAATTATTTTTGATAAATATTGGGTATTTAAAAACTAGACTAAATCCCTAAACATTTTCGGACGAAATGTTGGCCCATAACACCTAATACACTGGCCGAAATACCCCATCCCAAAACAAATTAACCCAACCCCCTAAACCCGGTCGCAACCCACCTAAATAAACCCGACCCAACTCTTTTTTAATCGTGATCTTTGAGATCAACAACCCATATCTAACCCCTCCCTTTTAACTAACCCAAACCCCTAACCCTATTTCACCCGTCCGCCTCCCTAATATCATCTCATCTCCCTTCTCCCTCAATAACCCTAGCCTCTGCCTCTAAATCCTCTCATAATCCCACCTAACATGGGATTCCATGGCTATGTTTTTCCATATACGACCTCATCCTGGTACTGTCTACTCTCTTATATTGCTTGCCTAAACATGGCTAGCAGATATCCACAAGGTCGAATAAAAGTCGGTGCAAATCCCTGATCCTTTTTGCTATTCTGTCTATATTCATGCTATATTCTATTGTGAGTACAAATATTTGTTTAATTTTGTTGATTCTTACTTACCCTAAAACAAGGGTTTTCAGGTCTCTTCAAATCGAACCAAAATTTATTCGATGCGATCTCTTCAGATCTCTTCAAACGAACCAACATTTGGCCCAAAAATGTTTAGGGATTTAGGCTAGTTTTTAAATACCCAATATATAGCAAAAAAAAAATTAATTATAAAAGCAATTAATAAATAACAAAAATATTATTTGTGCACTAAAAGATTAAAAATAATAAATTAACATTATAAGAATATAAAAGTTATTTTTTTGTATAAATAATGTAATTATAGATGAATATAGGCAATTATTGCAAAAATGTGCAATTAGCCTAAAAACAATGCAAATGTAATTATGAAAAATGCAATAAAATATTTTGTAAAGACCCGTAAAATTTAAAATCAAAAAATAATTCCCAAATAGGTCCCTCGTGTTGTTATAACTGTAAAAGTTCTTAAAACGGACCCTTTTGAGTAAAAAAGTTCCCCGGGACTTAAAAGATATAATTTTCCAGATTTGCGCAGGTCTACGGTTCACAATGCGATCTCAGATCAGGTATGCGGACTGCATAGTGATCGCATACTTGGACAGTTTGCTTTCAATTTTGAGGACAACTATGTGACCTAGAATGCGATCGTATTTCATGAATGTGGGCCGCATAGTTGTCGCATTCTTGCACCTTGACTTTTGCAGAGGGAGTTATGCGACGCACTATGCGATTGCATAACAGGTATGCAGACCGCATAGTGGTCGCATACCTGGGCAGTCTGCGTTTTTTTGACCCATTTGAAGGCCAATTATACAACAGGAATGCGGACCGCATAGCAGGAATGCGGATCGCATTCCTGACTGCATTTCTATTTCGGGACTGTTAAAATTCTAATTTTATATCCGACCCCTAGTTCATTAAAACACTTACCCCTTCCATTTTAAAGATTTTATGAACAAAATAGAGAGAGGGAAAAGATAGTTATAGAGAGAGAGACTCCCAACTTCATCAAAGTGATCCTCCTTCATCACTCAAGCTCGGAACTAATCAAGTAGGACACCCTTTTCTGCACCATAAGAGGTAAACTTCTACCCCATCAACCTTAATTTCCATATTTTGTTAAAATGAAACATGGTTAGGTGAGTTCATGAAGATGGGGGTAGGAGTCTTGCATTCATGTAACCAGCTAATCATAATCTAGCAAAAGGAAATGTGTTAGAGTGATTTTTCACTAAAAAGAGGCCATTTAATCTAAAGGAACACCTAGTGTTTGATATAATGCTCAAGTGTGTTCAAGACATGATCATTATTCCTAATTATAAGTTCAATTATGCCACATTGTGAACTAGATTGAAGGTGCTAGACGGTCTGGTGATTTGTGGTAGAAAATTAAAGGGGAATTCTGATTCAAGGTATGTATGGCTAACTTTAATATTTGTAGATTCACCTTGTTGGTGTCCGAGCATTTAGTAAGAGCTTCTTCCTTGAGCATATGTGAATTGATTTTTCTAATGTGTTGAGACGTAAGATCCTATTCTCTGATTGTCCTAGTTGATTTCCGTACCACCATGCTATGTGAGATTGTAAGAAAGTGATTCCTTGTTGCTTACTCTATCATGTGCAAAGCTCGTTAAATGTTGAATACATCGGTACGAGGGGATGTGCTACAAAACGAAAGAAATGATAATGAATCAAATTGTTGAATGCATCCAAGTGTTAAATGTTGTGTAGCAAGTAATGGAAAGGAAATATGGATTTATCTAATTGTTCCGTAAAGATTACTATGCCTTTGATTTCACATGGTTATTTATAAACGTATATTCTTGATGATTAAAATCCTTATGATTGAATTTATTGGTCCATGCTGCTATCAAATGTAATTGTAAGGTGGGATCAGGTTGCACGCTGCAACAGAATTGTAAGGTAGGGTCGGGTTGCACGCATCAACAGAATTGTAAAGTGGGATCGGGTTGCACGCCACAACAGAATTGTGAGGTGGGATCGGGTTGCACGCCGCAACAGAAGAAATAAGCGTGGAATGTGATTGTGAGATAGGAATCGGGTTGCACGCTGCAACAGAAGTAATAAGGGGGTAATGTGATTGTGAGGTGGAAGTTGCGTGCCGCAACAAGGGAACAATTGAAATAAGAAAATCTGAAAACCTTATTTGTGATTCTATCTATCCCTGTGCAATATCTGTTTGGGTTTCTTTAACTGCCTCTTATATGTGTATTGCTTGATTTTACATAGAGTAAAGTTTGTCTATACATGCTAGTACTATTCAATGGTACTAACGTCCCTTTTGCCGGGGGCGCTACATCTTTTATATAGATGTAGGTTGTTCTATAGTAGGTAGCTCGGTCCGCCGTTAGTGGTGCGTCCTCTTCATCTCTTCAGCAGTTTTGGTGAGCCCCATTTCCTCTCGGGGTCGTGTGTGGACCATATCATTCTCTTTTGCTTAAGTTGTAAATGGTATAGGCAGGGCCATGTTACCGACAACTCTATGTAAACTCCTAGTACTTTTAGAGGCTCCGTAAATACTATGTGGGTGGTATGTGTTTTGGGTAGTAGTTGTAATTATTCGTAATCTTGGTTCCGTGTCGGAAGTGTGGTGCTTAGTTTGTATATTTTGGGATTATCGAATGTTGAAGTTTTAAAAGATGAAAATGGGAATTTTGTTCTAAATTCATTATAAATTTGTATATTGTGCACGGGGTAACACGTTGGGTAGGAAAGGAAATCCAGGTCCGCTTGATCGGAATCGTCCGGTTAGGTGCCGGCCTCGTCCCCCGGATTTGGGGCATGACAAACTTGGTATCAGAGCCTACGGTTTTAAAAGGTGTCCTAGGATGTCTCGCAGCCGTATCTAGTAGAGTCCTTCTTATCAGTGTGTTGTCGACCACATCTATAATTAGGGGGCTGCATGGACATTGAGGAAAATACCCTTTCATTGTTACTCTCTATCGTGTGATGTGGTGAAAGTTGAGGTTGTCTATCTCTAACTCGTGCATTGTTCCAATTCTCAGTAAATGGCACCCAAGAAGAGAGCCTGACTCGGCATAGAGGCCAATGCCACCCGAAGAATGGCCGTGAATTTTTTATCTGATGGTGCGGGTGAGATTGATTCCCCGACCCTGAGTCTGCCTGACTCTTCAATCCTAGGCCAAGATATTCCTATTCCTGCTCTAGTGATGGGTGCTGCAGCCCCTCTCGCAGATGTTCCTGATCCTTCCTCAGCCCCAGCTTCCAGTCCTGATATTTCTGATGGGGACCTCAGGGGAGCTATTCAGATGTTGACTCGGCTAGTGGCCTCCCAGGCCCAAAAATCACATGATGCCCCTGCATCCTCTAGCGAGCAAGGGGATTCTTCAGGTTCCAGGGTCAACCAATTTCTGCGGTTAGCCCCTCCAGATTTTACAGGCACCGACATAGAGGCCGATCCTTAGGAGTTCATTGATGAGATGTGCAAGACCCTCCGAGTTATGAGGGCTACTGAGACAGAAGGGGGTTGGGTTGGCTTCCTATCGTCTGAAGGGAGCGGCATATCGTCTCAAGTAAGTTCAAGACATGACCATTATTCCTAATTCTAAGTTCAATTATGCCACATTGTGAACAAGATTGAAGGTGCTAGACGGTCTGGTGATTTGTGGTAGAAAATTAAAGGGGAATTCCGATTCAAGGTATGTATGGATAACTTTAATGTTTGTAGAGTCACCTTGTTGGTATCCGAGCATTTAGTAAGAGCTTCTTTCTTGAGCATATGTGAATTGATTTTTCTAATATGTTGAGAACAATTGAAATAAGAAAATGTGAAAATCTCATTTGTGATTCTATCTATCCCTGTGCAATATTCGTTCTGTTTGGGTTTCTTTAACTGCCTCTTATATGTGTATTGGTTGATTTTACATAGAGTAAAGTTTGTCTATACAAGCTAGTACTATTCAATGGTACTAACGTCCCTTTTTCCGGGGGCGCTACATCTTTTATATAGATGTAGGTGGTTCTATAGCAGGTAGCTCGGTCCACCATTGGTGGTGCGTCCTCTTCATCTCTTCAGCAGTTCTGGTGAGCCCCATTTCCTCTCGGGGCCATGTGTGGACCATATCATTCTCTTTTGCTTAAGTTTTAAAAAGTATAGGTGGGGCCTTGTTACCTAAAACTCTATGTAAACTCCTAGTACTCTTAGAGGCTCCGTAGACACTGTGTGGGTTGTATGTATTTTGGGTAGTAGTTGTAATTATTCGTAATCTTGGTTCCGTGTCGGAAGTGTGGTGCTTAGTTTTTATATTTTCGGATTATCGAATGTTTATGTTTTAAAAGATGAAAATGGGAATTTGGTTGTAAATTCATTATAAATTTGTATATTGTGCATGGGGTAACACGTTGGGTAGGAAAGGCAATCCAGGTCCGCTTGACCGGAATCATTCGGTTAGGTGCCGGCCTCGTCCCTCGGTTTTGGGGCGTGACAAACTTGGTATCAGAGCCTAAGGTTTTAAAAGATGTCCTAGGATGTCTCGGAGTCGTATCTAGTAGAGTCCTTCTTATCGGTGTTTTGTCGACCACATCTATAATTAGGGGGCTGCATGGACATTAGGAAAATACCCTTCCATTGTTACTCTCTATCGTGCGATGTGGTGAAAGTTGAGGTTATCTATCTCTAACTCGTGCATTGTTCCAATTCTCAGTAAATCGCACCCAAGAAGAGAGCCTGACTCGGCCTAGAGGCCAATGCAACCCGAAGAGTGGCCGTTAATTTTTTATCTGATGGTGCGGGTGAGATTGATTCCCCGACCCTGAGTCTGCCTGCCTCTTCCATCCTAGGCCAAGATATTCCTATTCCTACTCCAGTGATGGGTGCTGCAGCCCCTCTCGCTGATGTTCCTGATCCTTCCTCAGCCCCAGCTTCCAGTCCCGGTATTTCTGATGGGGACCTCAGGGGAGCTATTCAGATGTTGACTCGGCTAGTGGCTTCCCAGGACCAAAGATCACATGATGCCCCTGCATCCTCTAGCGAGCAAGGGGATTCTTCATGTTCCAGGGTCAACCAGTTTCTGCGGTTAGCCCCTCCAGATTTTATAGGCACCGACATAGAGGCTGATCCTTAGGAGTTCATTGATGAGATGTGCAAGACCCTCCGAGTTATGAGGGCTACTGAGACAGAGGGGGTTGGGTTGGCTTCCTATCGTCTGAAGGGAGCGGCATATCGTCTCAACTGAGTTCAAGACATTACCATTATTCCTAATTCTAAGTTCAATTATGCCACATTGTGAACAAGATTAAAGGTGCTAGACGGTCCGGTGATTTGCGGTAGAAAATTAAAGGGGAATTCCGATTCAAGGTATGTATGGCTAACTTTAATGTTTGTAGAGTCACCTTGTTGGTGTCCGAGCATTTAGTAAGAGCTTCTTTCTTGAGCATATGTGAATTGATTTTTCTAATATGTTGAGAACAATTGAAATAAGAAAATGTGAAAACCTCATTTGTGATTCTATGTATCCCTATGCAATATCTGTTCTGTTTGGGTTTCTTTAACTGCCTCTTATATGTGTATTGCTTGATTTTACATAGAGTAAAATTTGTCTATACATGCTAGTACTATTCAATGGTACTAACGTCCCTTTTGTCGGGGGCGCTACATCTTTTATACAGATGTAGGTGGTTCTATAGCAGGTAGCTCGGTCCACAGTTGGTGGTGCATCCTCTTCATCTCTTCGGCAGTTCTGGTGAGCCCCATTTCCTCTCGGGGCCAAGTGTTGACCATATCATTCTCTTTTGCTTAAGTTTTAAATGGTATAGGCGGGGCCTTGTTACCTACAACTCTATGTAAACTCCTAGTACTCTTAAAGGCTCCGTAGACACTGTGTGGGTTGTATGTATTTTGGGTAGTAGTTGTAATTATTCGTAATCTTGGTTCCGTGTCAGAAGTGTGGTGCTTAGTTTTTATATTTTCGGACTATCGAATGTTGATGTTTTAAAAGATGAAAATGGATATTTGGTTGTAAATTAATTATAAATTTGTATATTGTGCATGGGGTAGCACGTTGGGTAGGAAAGGCAATCCAGGTCCGCTTGACCGGAATCATTCGGTTAGGTGCCGGCCTCGTCTCTCGGTTTTGGGGCGTGAAAATCTTGGTATCAGAGCCTAAGGTTTTAAAAGGTGTCCTAGGATGTCTGGGAGCCGTATCTAGTAGAGTCCTTCTTATCGGTGTGTTGTCGATCACATCTATAATTAGGGGGCTGCATGGACATTAGGTAAATACCCTTCCATTGTTACTCTCTATCGTGCGATGTGGTGAAAGTTGAGGTTGTATATCTCTAACTCGTCCACTGTTCCAATTCTCAGTAAATGGCACCCAAGAAGAGAGCCTGACTCGGCCTAGAGGCCAATGCCACCCGAAGAGTGGCCGTGAATTTTTTATCTGATGGTGCGGGTGAGATTGATTCCCCGACCCTGAGGCTGCCTAACTCTTCCATCCTAGGCCAAGATATTCCTATTCCTGCTCCACTGATGGGTGGTACAGCCCCTCTCGCTGATGTTCCTGATCCTTCCTCAGTCCCAGCTTCCAGTCCCGGTATTTCTGATGGGGACCTCAGGGGAGCTATTCAGATGTTGACTCAGCTAATGGCCTCCCAGGCCCAAAGATTACATGTTGCCCCTGCATCCTCTAGCGAGCAAGGGGATTCTTCAGGTTCCAGGGTCAACCAGATTCTGCGGTTAGCCCCTCCAGATTTCACAGGCACCGACATAGAGGGTGATCCTCAGGAGTTCATTGATGAGATGTGCAAGACCCTCCGAGTTATGAGGGCTACTGAGACAGAGGGGGGTGGGTTGGCTTCTTATTGTCTGAAGGGAGCGGCATATCGTCTCAAGTGAGTTCAAGACACTATCTTTATTCCTAATTCTAAGTTCAATTATGCCACATTTTGAACTAGATTGAAGGTGCTAGACGGTCCGTTGATTTGTGGTAGAAAATCAAAGGGGAATTCCGATTCAAGGTATGTATGGCCAACTTTAATCTTTGTAGAGTCACCTTGTTGGTGTCCGAGAAATTAGTAAGAACTTCTTTCTTGAGCATATGTGAATTGATTTTTCTAATGTGTTGAGACGTAAGATCCTATTCTCCCATTGTCCTAGTAGATTTCTGTACCACCATGCTTTGTGAGATTGTAAGAAAGTGATTCCTTGTTGCTTATTCTATCATGTGCAAAGCTCATTAAATGTTGAATACATCTCTATGAGGGGATGTGCTGCAAAATAAAATAAATGATAATGAATCAAAATTTTGAATGCATCTAAGTGCTAAATGTTGTGTATAAAGTAATGGAAAGGAAATGTGGATTTATCTAATTGAATTATATGTTGACAGTATGTCGTATATGACTCACCGCTTGGTAAAGATTACTATGGCCTTGATTTGACATGGTTATTTACGAATGTATATTATTTAGGATTAAAATCCTTGTGATTGAATTGATTGGTCGACGTTGCTATCAAATGTAATTGTAAGGTGGGATCGGGTTGCACGCCGCAACAGAATTGTAAGGTGGGATCAGGTTGCATGCCGCAACAAAATTGTAAAGTGGGATCGGGTTGCATGCCGCAACAGAATTATGAGGTGGGATCGGGTTGCACGTTGCAATAGAAGAAATAAGAGTGGAATGTGATTGTGAGATGGGATCGGGTTGCACGCCGCAACAGAAGTAATAAGGGGGTAATGTGATTGTGAGGTGGGATCGGGTTGCGCGCCGCAACAAGGGAACAGTTGAAATAAGAAAATGTGAAAACCTCATTTGTGATTCTCTATATCCCTGTGCAATATTTGTTTGGGTTTCTTTAACTACCTATTATATGTGTATTGCTTGATTTTACATAGAGTAAAGTTTGTCTATACATGCTAGTACTATTCAATGGTACTAACGTCCCTTTTTTCGGGGGCGCTACCTCTTTTATATGGATATAGGTGGTTCTATTGTAGGTAGCTCGGTCCGCCGTTAGTGGTGCCTCATCTTCATCTCTTCAGCAATTCTGGTGAGCCCTATTTCCTCTCGTGGTCGTGTGTGGACAATATCATTCTCTTTTGCTTAAGTTGTAAAAGGTATAGTCGGGACCTTGTTACCGGCAAGTGTATGTAAACTCCTGGTACTCTTAGAGGCTTCGTAGACACTCTGTGGGTTGTATGTATTTTGGGTAGTAGTTGTAATTATTCATAATCTTGGTTTCGTGTCGGAAATTTTGTGCTTAGTTTGTATATTTTTTTATTATCAAAAGTTGATGTTTTAAAAGAGGAAAATGGGAATTTGGTTGTAACGCCATTATAAATTAGTATATTGTGCACGGGGTAACGCATTGGGTAGGAAATGCAATCCAGGTCCGCTTGACCGGAATCATTCGATTATGTTCCTGATCATGCTCAACTATGTCTAATAAAAGACTAAGTAGGCGTTGCAAATATAATCCGAAGTATTATGCCCAGAGTCGATCCCATAGAGAGTTAACATATCAAGCAAGCTGTCAGAATACTAAACTTTCACTTGGTATTGTTTAAACTACTACAACTGAATGAAAATATTAAAACTAAAGATTAACTACAATAAGGTGTAAGCAATTGTAATAAAGGTCTAGCGTTATGGTTTCCCCCGTCGGTGAACTTACTTCTCGGATTCTTTATATAGCTTGATTAGTTGTCTCTATCAATCATGAACACTCTATATACCATAAATCTCACTCAAGTAATTATGATAATTTACTAGACGCATTCTCTCAAGTTACGCTAGCTAGATTGCATTACAGTTCACTTTAGATTGCACCCGAAGTATAGTTATTTCTAATCCAACTACTAAACCCTCGGTTATGACTTTCGTCTATACTCCGGGAGTGATGTTGTTCAAAAAACTACCTAAATATGCACTCTCTCTCAAGTAGATACATAATAAATAGGAACAGCTAATTGAGGGCCATTCAATCAACTACAACAAGAACAAAGTTGAACAAATAAAGATTAATCAACCGATCAAAACTATATTAATATCACAATATGTTTATCCCCCAACGGGCTCCACCAAAACCCCAGACTAAAGAAATTAGCTAAACATGTTCATGAGAATCAAACACAAAATAACTTGCATAATTAAACTACAAAGTAATGAATAAAAGATGTAAAAATCAATGTTTTGCTTCTCTGAGCCGTATTCCAAAGGCGTCTCTTGTCTCTAATGGCATCCCCAATTCAAGTTGTGTTTTTGGGTCTATTTCTGTGTTTGGGATAAACTCTAAACGTGTAGGAGACTTCTATTCAAACCGGGAAACACTTAAAATCATCAAAACTCGAATTGGACCAGACCAGGGACCTGGGTTTATGGCCCAAACGCCTGGCTAAAGCCAGGTCAGGCCTGGCGTTATGGCTCTAATGCCTGGATAAAGCCAGGCCAGGCCTGGCCTTAAGGCTCAAACGCCTAGATAAAGCCAGGCCAGGCCTGGCCTTAAGGCTCAAACGACCGGCTATATCCCGGTGCACTCCTCTTCGCCTCTTGAGCGTATTTTCGACATTTTTGCATCCATTTAGCTCGGCTTCCATCTCCAATTTACCTACACATGAAATAGACTCCATTATGCACATACAAAGTGTATTTTTATCATTAACACACAAAAGATGTAAGTCATATAACGTGTTAAACCATGAATTCTAGCCACACATCAACACCCCACACTTAAACATTTGCTCGTGCTCGAGCAATCAAACTACACTCATGTACACAACTTATTGAGAAAATCCCTTAACACTTTATACCAATAATTTTTAAAACAGTTTAAGCACAGAGGTGTGACATCCTCGCCTCAATAGTCGACTCACATATACCATTCTTTATTCACAATCCACTCACTACTCCAACTTAGAGGTCAACAACATTAACTTTCCTTCATGAATCATGTGCCCTCACTCAATCAAAGAGCTAGTACCACACACAATGAAATTTAAGAACACTTAGGAACTCAAGATAGAAAGAATTCACTCACTCTCATAAATAATATTCATATTCCACAAAAGATGCACCATAGGCTTTCCCGTAGTGTACTACTCTACTAATCGAGCTCATTCAGTCTAGGATCAAGTAGGACTTTATTCGGTTGTAATGTAGTCTTTGGCACAGGTAGGATATATTTTGATATAAGAGTGACTACAGCTCCCCAAGCACTTTAATGCATATACTTTAGCTTTCAACCTCAAACTTATATTAAGTCAAACTCCACCTTCACATAAATGTTATTACCCCATACTTCTCTAAACACACATATATCAAGAGTCACCACTTGTTAAGTAATATATATATATATATATATATATATAT
>ML426254.1:13709-30213 GCA_005239525.1 Nicotiana knightiana | reverse complement strand
GTACCGGTAACAAAAGATCATCCATCTTTGAAACTTATCCAAACCTCATTCTAAATTGGGATATGATACTAACAGAAAGAAGTCACGCCAGCGTGCACTCCTCGGAAGATAGAAGAGAGGGGTTGCGTAGCAGTTTATATACAGTTCAATAATATCACAGGGGTAAAAAGCAACATTTAGCAAATTAGGCCCGAACATGTAATAAAATCAGGTAATAAATAAAGCCAACATATAACAATTATTCTATGCTCGAATTCTTGAACCCTGAACCAGAGATTCTGGGTTTCGATCCCTAGCAGAGTCGCCAGAGCTGTCACACCTCCTTTTTACTACCCCAAGAAGGGTATAAGGGAGTTTTTCCAACTTAAGTGACAATCGATATAGGATTATCTTATTTAAAATTCAGAATCGCCACTTGGAATAATTTATGGTGTCCCAAGTCGCCGGTTTAAATCTCGAATCGAGGAAAAATTGACTATGTTTTACAGTCCGCAAACACAGAAATCCGGGTAAGGAAATCTTTTAACCTGCGAGAAGGTGTTAGGCATTCCCGGGTTCCGTGGTTTTAGCACGGTCGCTCAACTATTATTGTTGGCCTATTTATCTGATTTTGAAACATTGTTTGAAACCAATGTGCATTTTATTCCTTTTAAACCGCTCTTGATAATCTAATTGTTATACCACTAATTATTTGGTTACACATTGTGAATTGTGTCACAGGATCCATACCCACGATCCACAACGTGTTTATTTTATTTAACTTAGATTAGGGGTCGAGTCACGCCAGCGTGCACTCAAATTTTAGAGTTACGTATCTATGACTATGCCACAGGAACTGTAGCCGCGATTATTTATTATTTACTAATTATTCCTAAAATAAACTACAATGTTCATAAATTGATTTCTTAATTTGATTTAATTTTAAGAGGTTCGTGATTTATGGAAATTGCAAATCACGCCACGGGAACCGTACCCGGGATCTACAAAATGCTTATTTATTATGTTTTTGGAGTTATGGTCGAGTCACGTGAAACACACACTCGAATTGGGATTTACGTATCGTGACCACGCCACGGGAACCGTACCCATGACCACGATGTTTTACTATTAATCGCCAAAAAATACTACGGTGTTCATGATTGTTAATTATTAATTTACAAGAGATAAAATAATCCAAATTATTCCACCCAAGCTCATTTTCCACCAAAAAAACGATCAACCTAATGGTCGAAAATATTCAGTGACTAAGCTTACTGCTGAATTCAAAGCTTCACTTCTTATAAGATCAAACAGATCCTCCACATTCTAAATAAGATGAAGTTTGGAGATACAGATATAATACTAGGCCAAACAAACGAATGTGGTCCCTTGGACCGTCGATATTGAAAGCATTTAAATTGAGTCTTCATTCATGATTAACAAATTAATGACAACGAAGGTATCAGAAGTTAACATGGCATATATGGTTTCGTTTAATCACAAACTAGGAAATTTCAATTGTAGACCCATAAAACACGATCCAACATGTCAAAGCTTATCATGCGAATAATTACCCAATTATAGTGGCTAAGCAATTAAACATAAGACAATTACTGCTTAAAGCACACATCCAACAACAAAATCCTCCAATATGTGACATTAGCTAACATATTTTTCATCCATGAAAAGTCACAATGATTACATATAGATTCAGATCATACCAAGATTGCCGAAAAATTACACAAAAAAAAAAACAAATTAAGGTTCGACAGCCTAGCGACGAAACTCAGAAAGCCACTTCCATCAGCGAAATAGCAGAACTAATTGTCACTCCAAAACAGCGAGAATCAGCAGCAAAAAGAAAACCTCAGTTTAAGCTTCGACAGCTTTTGATCCCGAGATGTAAATCGAAGAGCGACAGGAACGAACTCGAGCATTTTTAGAACTCTTTCTCTATTTATCTTTTGTTTTTTTTATTGTCTGGTTCTTTGAATTTGAGATTTGAACCTTTCAAATTCCTTGAACATTTTTTGTTTTGAAACTCTTGAGTGTGTGTGTGTGTGTCAACGGAGAAGAAGGGTCGAAAGGGGGAGGGGTTCCNGGGGGGGGGGGGGTTCCTTTCCTGGTTGTTCCAAACACAGAAGATTTGGAGAATAGAGTGAGGAAGAAAAGGCTCGTTCCAGTCTTGGAGCTCGTCGACGAAGGGAAGCTCAGGCACGAGAGGTGACCAACTCCATTTCAAGGGACACCCAAGAGTTTTTTGTTTGTTTTCTTCAAAGAAGAGAAATTCAGAGGATGGCTGCTAGGGTCCCTTTTTGATTTTCTTTTTATTCTTTATATAATTGTGGGGGTAGGGTTATATTGAAAGGATTAATGGGTATTGGGCTAGTTTAGAGTGGGCTGGGGTGGGTTTTGCAAGATTGGGCTGCTGGCCCATTTTAAAAATAGCCTTTTCTTTCCTTTCTTTCCATTTTCAAGAATAACCAATTTATCTAATACTCCTAATTCCAAACTAATTTGCAAAATTAACCTAATGACCTAGTTGATTAACTAAGCTAAGAATGCATTTTTTTTATGTTTTATATATTTAAATAATGCTCTTACAATATAAATAAGTCCTAGAAAAAATGCAATTTAAAATCTGAAGTGCTATAAAATTAAGATTCAAATATTTTTTGATTTTTATGATTTACGATATTCCTAAAATGCATAAATAATGCGAATAAATGTAAAACAAATAAAGAAAAATTCCTAAAATTTATAAAACAATAAAAACTATTTTTGGATTATTTTTAAGAGTAATTTCCTATGCAGGGAAAAAATTAGGCGCTCACAACCTTATCGAATCATATTGAATACCAACGACAACAACCAACAAACAACTGGAACCCCAGTTCTATCGCCTCAGGGATCCCCACGAGGTTCAAGGGACAACTTCCCAGAAAGATCAACAACTCACAACAATGATCAAATTGGAAACGAGCAAACACGAGAACAAGACCCTGTGAAGCAGTTGGTTGGTGAATATGTGAGTGAAGCTCTTCAAGCTTTCATGAGGGGGCTACCAACTGTGTCGCCCACGCCTCCTCCAAACAACACCGCGACTATAAAAAATCCACAATCTGGACCAGAAAATTAAGGAAGTAGAGGCACTCTAAATGAAACACTTGGAGGAAGACCAGGTATGTCTAATAATTCAGATTTACAATCTTTAATACTAACCTTGCAGAAACAGGTGAAGGAACAAAACGATCGCATCGAGAAAATTCTTGGAGTACCACCTGTCGTCAAGGGTATTGATATTGATAAATACTCTCAACAACCCTGGAAGCCAAATGCAACACCTATACCGATTCCCAAGAAATTCAAAATGACTGACGTACCAAAGTACGATGGGACAACCGATCCATGTGATCATGTTACTGCTTTCACCAGAGGAGTAAAAGGCAACGACCTGACTAAGCAAGAAATTGAATCTGTGTTGGTCAAATGTTTGGAGAGACACTCACCAAAGGAGCATTAACATGGTATTCTCTGTTGCCCGAAAATTACGTTGATTCTTTTGCTGAGCTTGCAGATTTGTTTATAAAAGCACATTCCAGTGCACAGTGGAAAAGAGAATGGAAGACATATTCAAAATAAAATAGGGAGATACGGAGTTGCTTTATGAATTCGTAGACAGGTTTCAACGTGAAAGGATGCTTCTACCAAGAGTACCTGACAATTGGGCAGCTATGGCCTTTGCAAGTAATTTGATTGATAATAGCTTTGAATCCACGAGGAGACTCAAAGAGAACTTGAGAGAGTTCCCAGCTACGACATGGAATGATGTTTATAACAGGTACAACATCAAATTACGAATTGAGGAAGATACTATTGCCCAATCAAAAGCAGAAGACAGGATGAGTACTAGACGCTCCGAATCAGAAAGGAGAACTGGCAAAAATAGGTACGGTCCATACATAGGACCTTCGGGATGAGAGGCTCGTTCCAAATTTGAAAACCCATGGTCTGATCACAGACCGTCAAATAAAGATTCGAGCTCATCATCATCAAGATCCAGAAAGGATCGAGATGAGCGAAATAGAGGTAATACAAGAATTAGAGATTACAATTTCAATGTAGGTACTTCCGAATTATTTACAGTATTAAGAAATATGGGTGATAAACTTTGATGGCCCAAAGAAATGAGATCAAATCCAAACAGAAGGAACCCAGACTTCGGGTGTGAATTTCACAATGATCATGGGCACAAAACACCATACTGCAGGTTATTGCAAGGTGAGGTAGAACACTTATTAAAACAAGGTTATCTAACAGAACTGTTTAGTGAAAAAGGTAAACATGCATATATGAAGAATAGGAAGGAGGCCCTAAAACCACCATCTCCGAAGAGAACTGTAAATGTGATAAATGGAGGAGAGGAGGTAAATGGCATAACTTATACTTCAGCAAGAAGGATGACCAATTTCACACCCACGGGAAACGGACTCATGAGACTTTGGAGGCTGACAACATCTTTTTCGATGACTCAGATGCTGATGGATTACAGCTTCCACATAACGACGTACTGGTAATATCTCTACTTATACATGACACTAATGTAAAAAGAGTATTGATTTATCCAGGTAGCTCGGTCAATATCATTTTGCTGAGGGTCTTGGAAGAGATGTTAATGGGGGACCATGTAATTTCAAAAGCACGTTCCTTGTCCGGATTCGACAACTCTACTATCATAACAAAAGGAGAAATTGAGCTTATACCTATGCAGAAGGCGTCGTCAAGGAAAAGAAATTTCAAGTTATAGATACAGATATGGCTTGAAATGTAATCATAGGGAGACCATGGATCCATGACATGGATGCAGTACCATCCACCCTGCATCAGGTAATAAAATTCCCTTCCAGATGGGGAATCCATCAAATTCAAGGTGATCAGCAAACTTCAAGAAACATCAACTCAGTGATGTATTCCAATAAAAAAGAAACAGCGGAGGAATCAAAAGACGAGGGAGCAACTCGAACAGACACGGAAGAAAATGATAAAGACACGGTGAATCCAATCACCACGGATGTCACATCAAGACATACGGACATGGATTCCAGACCTGATGTTATTCAAGAACCATAAAGGAATGAAAATATCAAGACAACGACCGAGGAGCTCGAAGTTGTTCCACTGTTCGAGCTTAAGCCTGAGAACAAACTCCACATAGGAGCAAGGCTAAGCCCGACCAGAAGAGGTAAGTTAATTGAATATTTAAAAGTTAACGCAGATTGTTTTGCTTGGTCCCATTCAGATATGACAGGTATACCCCCAGAAGTGATGACTCATAAACTAAATGAAGACACATCCTTCGTACCTTTCAAGCAAAAGAAAAGAAAGCAGGGATCGTTTAAGAATCAAGTGACCGATGAAGAGGTACAGAAACTCTTAAAAATTGATTCAATACGTGAGGTAAAATATTCTAATTGATTAGCTAATACCGTAGTGGTATCTAAAAAGAACGGTAAATGGAGAGTATGCGTAGATTATACGGATTTGAATAAAGCATGCCCAAAAGACTCATTTCCATTACCGCACATAGATCAAATGATTTATGCCACTGCATGTCATGAATTATTAAGCTTTATAGATTCATATTCTGGTTACAATCAGATAAAAATGGACCCCTCAAACGAGGAAAAAACCTCCTTTATTACAAACAGGGGGACTTATTGTTACAAAGTCATGCCTTTTGGCTTGAAAAATGTTGGAGCCACGTATCAAAGGCTAGTGACCAAGATGTTCCAGGAACATCTGGGGAAAACAATGGAGGTGCATTGATGACATGTTGGTAAAGTCAACGAAGGCAGAAGATCATTTCCGACATCTCTCAACTACTTTCGAGATCCTCCACAGGTATAACATGAAGTTAAATCCAGAAAAATGCGCCTTTGGCGTCGAATCAGGTAATTTTTTGGATTTTCTCGTATCAAATAGAGGCATTGAAGTAAATCCTGCTGAAATTAAGGCTATTGAAGAAATAACTGATGTACTAACGAGCAAAAAATAAGTTCAAAGATTAACAGTTAGGATTGCAGATTTAAGAAGATTCATCTCCAGATCTTCAGAGAAGAGTTTCAAATTCTTCTCAGTACTAAAGAAGAAAAATCAGTTCAAATGGACTGAAGAATGTCAACAAGCTCTTAAATACTTAAAGGTTTATCTATCGAATCCCCCACTATTGTCTATACCAAAGGAAGGAGAAAGGTTATATATTTATCTTGTTGTGGCAGAAATAGTCTTAAGTGCAGTCCTGGTAAGGGAGGACAAAGGTAAGCAATCTCCTATCCACTATGTAAGTAAGTCCTTACTAGATTCTGAAACTAGATAGCTTCATCTAGAAAAATTAGTCTTGGCTCTAATCATGGCAGCTAGAAAGTTAAGACCGTACTTTCAGTGTCACCAAATTACCGTTGTAACTTCATATCCTTTGAGAAATATTTTGCATAAGAAAGAACTGTCAGGTAGACTGGCTAAACGGGCAATAGAACTAAGCGAATATGGCATAGTCTATCAACCTAGGACTGCAATAAAGTCTCAGGTTTTAGCCGATTTTTTCACAGATTTTAACACTAGCTTAATTCCTGAAGTAGAAAAAGAGTTACAAATCTTTACCGGAGCTAATCCAGGAATATGTACTTGATTCACCGACGGCTCTTCTAATATCAAAGGAGTCGGGTTGGGAATTATTTTAATACCACCTTCGGGTGAAAAGATAAAGCAAGCTATTAAATGTTATCCCATTACTAACAATGAAGTGGAGTACGGAGCTGTCATTGCAGGACTCGAATTAGCAAGAGAACTCTCAATTGAGCAGATCGTGATCAAAAGTGACTCTCAACTAGTGGTGAGCCAGATGCAGGGGACTTATACTACTAGAGAGACTCGAATGCAACAGTATCTAGAAAAGGCACGAGTCCGAGTGAAGCAATTCCAGTCATGGAAGGTTATGCAAGTACCTATAGAGGAAAACGCAGAAGAGGATGAGTTAGCTAATCTTGCAGCAGTTACCGATGTAACAAATAAAGACAATGCTATTGTGATACACTTATATTATTCAGCAATTGACCAGGACAAGAATGAGGTAACATTTAATAATCTAACTTGGGATTGGAGAAACGAAATTGTAAATTTTTTGCAGAATGGTACCGTGCCTGAAGATAAGAAAGAAGCTCAAGCACTTCGCCAAAAAGCTGCACGGTACTGCCTAGTTCGTGACACTCTGTATCGCAAAATGTTAGGAGGTCCCCTAGTAAGGTGCCTTGGACAAAACCAAACCGAGTACGTGATGAAAGAAGTACACGAAGGACATTGTGGGAACCACGCAGGTGCAAGATCCTTAGTCCAAACCTTTATCAGAGTACAGTACTATTGGCCTAAGATGGAAGAAGACGCTAAAAATTTTGTAGCTAAATGCGATAAATGTCAGCGATATGCTAACAATATGCATCGGCCCGGTATCACCTTGGCTATTTATGAAATGGGGAATGGATATAGTAAGACCTCTACCCCCAGCCAGAGGAAAGGTAAGATTTTTACTTGTATTAACAGATTATTTCTCAAAATGGGTGGAGGCAGATGCTTTTAAACATGTGCGAGAAAAAGAAGTGAAGAGTTTCATATGGCGAAACATCATATGCCATTTTGGTGTACCAAAGGAAATTGTATGACAATGACCCACAATTCATAGGCTCTCAAATCACAAAATTCTTCCAAAGCTGGCAAATCAAACGAATCACTTCTTCACCATATCATCCCATGGCTAAAGGGCAAGCTGAGTCAACAAATAAAATCATTGTTAACATTCTGGAGAAACGATTAGAAAAAGCTAAGGGAAATTGGCCTGAAGAACTACCGGCAGTATTATGGGCTTATAGAACTACTGTAACGACAGCCACGGGAGAAACCCCATTCGCGCTTTTTTACGGATCAGAAGCTCTAATACCAGTGGAAATTGGTGAACCGAGCATGAGATTCACAACAGCAACAAAAGAAACAAACAATGACGAGTTGAGAAAAAATCTAGATTTACTTGAGCAAAGGAGAGAAGCTTCTTTAATACGCATGGCAGCTCAAAAGCAAATCATAGAGCGATATTACAACAAAAAAGCTTACCTCAGATACTTCAAAATTGGGGACTTTGTCCTTAAGAAAGTTTTTCAATCAACAAAGGAGGTTGGATTAGGAAAATTAAATCCAAATTGGGAAAGACCCTACAAAGTGCGTGGTACTGCTGGAAAAGATGCTTATGAGCTGGAAACCATGGATGGCAGAATTTTACAAACAAGTTGGAATGTTGTTCACTTGAATAAATATTACTTCTGAGGAAAAGGAATACTCACGATCAGGTATCATTACGTTCAATTTTATTTAGTACAGTTAAAATTATACTAACCATTTTAGATGATAGGAAAAAAACTAACCCATAACCGGATGATTATATTAGACCTTAATAGACATGAGGAAAAAGCTGAATTCCCGGTCTAGGGTTACAACTTTATGATGGACGTTTCAAAAGGTTAAGCATTCATCATTTAAACTATATACCTTCGAGTCCCGTATGTTTTTCCTTTTCAAGAAAAGGACCACAAGAAAGGAATAGTCAAGAGCTCGAGATTTCATTCTTCAAAGCTCAAACACTTGGGGGACTATACAGTTTGGAAAGAGGCAAAGAAGAATATCAAAAGAGTCAAAGACAAAAACACAAAGCCTGATTCAGAAACCTACAAAGAACACACTCGTGAATATAAACGAATGTTTAGGTTAAAGGCAGAATTTAGTTACGGGAAGAAATTCATACCCCCGTGTTTATTCAAAAACTTGTTGTAAGAGAAAACAGTTACGAAAGAGTCATAGACGATGCTCAAACACATGTAAAATGTTACGAAAGTTCGAATAATATAAAGACTTTTTGCAAAACATTATTCGGAAAAAACATGTGAATTCCTATTTCTCTTTTGTATGTTTACACCATTATGAAGTTGAGACGTCTTCTTCATTAAGTGTCGTTCATAAAAGAGCACTCTTTTATAAATCGTGCTTATTTCAAAAAAGACACGAAATACTGAAGCATTTTTTAAATGAAAAATTAAATACCAAAGGGCTAAAACAAAAACCCGAACGTAAAGCATGCAAACACTTAAGAGTAAAACGAAAACTTGAAAAAACACAAGTCATGCTAAGAAATGTAAATATTCATATTATATAATGGTAAAAACTAAAGTTTAATTTAGTTTAAACCAAAAGTGTTTATACAAAGTTGCGCTTAAGTTGTCACTGAGGACTTACTAAACCAAACTTCACCCCCATATGGGATCAGGGGTAACCATCAATTGTTCCAAAAAAGAAAAAGAGAAGGTTTGATAAACACTTTTACTAGACACTGGGAGGATTATCTTCATCAACAGAAGGAGCAGCTTGAGATGGCAAGGGTTGGGCAGGAACTTCATCAGGCACGATCTCATCACCCACTGGAACTTCAACCTCAGGTGATGAAAAACTTTGACTCTGCCGAGACCTTTCAATTTTCTTCTTAGTTTTGGCGATTTCATCTTGTAAGTCAAAGTTTTCTTGGTCCACTTCCGTTAATGTATCAAGCCAGGCATTCAAGTAAGCCCAACTCACATCAACAGTTGCCTTATCCTCGAGAGCTTCATAGTACTTCTCCCATTATTGAACGTCTGTTCTCAGCTCATCCCTTTCAACCACAACAGCATCGTAGGAAGCTTGTAAAGGAGTAAGGGATCTCTCCAGAAATTGAACCTTGTTAGAGGATTCACGGAGGTCTTCCTAGGTCTGAGTAAGCGATTGCACGAGTTCTCCAGCATAAGTCTCCTTTTGGTTTAGCAAATCCTTCAAGCTTCTTATTTCTTCAGAAGCACGGGAAATCTATTCTGCAAATGAGGATTCCAGGATGTTCTTATCCTTGCCTGCTTGATTCGACAAAGCCTTCTCAATGGCTAATTCTGCTGCTATCACTCTAACCTGCTGCTCTAAGGTGCACTTTTCTTCTTCTACTGTTTCCATATCAAGTTGAAGGCTCTCAAATTGTTCCTTCCAATTATTATCCTCAGTATGGTAGTCATTCATTAATTGCTCTGTATGTACGATCCTTTTCATCAACTCTGTACCAATTATATTGATCTACACAAAAAAATGGAAAATTAGATACGGCAAAGTCTAGTGTTAAGAAGAAATAACAGGAAGGTTACCTTCAAAGATGAGTGTACAATCTCATTCATCCACGTTAAGGAGCTATGACTTTCCAATTTTGACTTTTCAACCGGGCCAATCAAAGGCTTCAACCACACATCCGCCTGTCCTGACTTTAAGAGGCTACCATCAGTAGGAACCTCGATCATAATTCTCTTCATCTCCCTATTGCTAGAAGACCCTGTATTGGTAAAAAGGAGTCTCACAAGTTAGCTGATTCTAGACAACTCAGCCGGATACGTGGACCAAGGGAAACGCGACAGCTGGATGTGATTCTATAAAGAGATACGGAACAAAGAGGCATGGATCAATAAACCATCGAGTCCATCAGTCACGAGAAACTCAACCTGATCAAGACAGGGGAGAGACACGGTCAGAATGAACCTGGACAAAGCTACGGGCAGATTCAAGGACACACAATTGATTCCTCGTACGTTATGTAATCGTACCCCAATTACCGTTATCCTTTGTAACGCCCCATTAATGTCATAATTAGTCATTAATGTGAAATCATAGCAAGAGTTGTACGTTATATCAAGGAATCTCCTATATAAGAGACAGGAATACAACTTGTAAAGGGGTATCTGATTTTCGAATACAATCTACTGTGCTTTTCTATATTTCTGCAATATTGTCTATTACTCGTTTCTCTTTATTTCTTTGATTATCAGTAACCCAAGTTCATCCTAGAAATAGCTATGGTCAAAGGATCTAATTCTTTGGTTAAACAAATTGGTTCCTTTACCGGGAATCTGATAATCTTTGTTTGCTTTTCAAGTGATATCCTCTGAACGATGTGGAACTCCAACGACAACAACCAGCAAAAGAATGGAACCCCAGTTTCATCACCTTCAAGAACTCCACGTGGTTCAAGGGAACAATCCCCAGAAAGATCCAATAACAACAATGATAATAATGATCAAACGGTGGGACAAGATAGAGTAAAGCAAATGATTGCAGAGTATGTGAGCCAAGCTTTGCAAGAATTTGCGAGGGGATTACCGGCAACGTTACCTGCACCACCGACACCACCCCCCAATAATACCATCACCATGGAAAATCCTCAATCTGGGTTGGCAAACTCAGGAAGGGGAGATACTCCTAATGAATCTCTCGAAGCAAGATCAGGTATATCTAATAACTTTGAATTACAAAATTTACTGCTACCCATGCAGAAACAGATGAAGGAGCAAAACGATCGCATCGAACAAATTCCTGGAGTACCGCCTATTATCAAAGGCATTGATGTTGATAGATATTCTCAACAACCTTGGAAGCCAAGTGCGGCACCCTTGCCTATACCCAAGAAGTTTAAAATGTCTGACGTTCCCAAATATGATGGAACAACTGACCCACGTGATCATGTGACTGCTTTTACTACTGGAGTAAAAGGCAACGACTTAACAAAACAAGATATTGAATCAGTCCTTGTCAAAAAATTTGGGGAAACACTTACCAAAGGAGCCCTAACCTGGTATTTTCTTCTCCCTGAAAATTCTATTGACTTTTTTGTTGAGCTTGTAGATTCATTTATAAAAGCACTCTGGTGCACAAAAAGTTGAGAAAAGAATGGAAGACATATTCAAAATAAAACAAGGAGACACGGAACTACTCTATGAGTTTGTAGACAGGTTTCAACGAGAAAGAATGCAATTACCCAGGGTGCGTGATAATTTGGAAGCCATGGCATTTGCAAGCAACCTAAACGATAAAATCTAAAAAGCCATGAGACGACTTAAGGAAAGTCTAAGAGAATTCCTCGCTACAACATGGAACGATGTATATAACAGGTATATGTCTAAACTCAGAATAGAAGAAGATATCATTGCTCGTTCAAGAGATGAAGATCGTTCCAGATCCAGACGTTCTGAATTAGACAGAAGATCAGGTAAAACCAGGTATGATCCTTACTTAGGACCCTCGGGGCGTGATATTCGTCCCAGGTTCAAAAATACTAGGCCAGACTATAGACCACCAGGAAGAGACGTAGTCTCATCTTCATCTAGATCCAGAAAAGATCAAGATGAACGACTTAGAGGTAATACCCGAATTGGGTATCATACCTTTAATGTAAGTACTACTGAACTTGTCTCAATATCGAGAAACATGGGAGACAAGGTTAAGTGGCCCAAATAGATGCGATCAAATCCAAATAGAAGGAACCCAGATCACTAGTGTGAATTCCATAACGATCATGGGCACAAGACTGCTGATTGCAGATTTTTACAAGGTGAAGTAGAAAATTTATTAAAACAGGGCTATTTAACAGAATTGATTAGTGATATAGGTAAACAAGCATATATGAAGAACATGCAGGAGCCCCCAAAGCCTCCTTCTCTAAAACGAACTGTCAACGTGATACACAGAGGTGAAGAAGTAAACGGAGTGGTCTGCAAAATGACCACAAAGTTCACAATTACACATGGAAAACGAATTCGTGAAAATCTGGAAGAGGACGATATAACCTTCGATGATGCAAATATCGGCGGATTAATGTTTCCTCACAACAATGCTCTGGTAATATCTTTACTTATTCATGACACTAACGTAAAAAGAGTGTTGATTGATCCAGGTAGTTCAGTCAATATCATTTTGCTAAGAGTCGTGGAAGAAATGCTATTGGGGAATCAAGTAATCCCAAGGGCACGAGCCATATCAGGGTTTGATAACTCTACGGTTATAACAAAAGGAGAAATTGAGCTTAGCACTTATGCTGAGGGGGTGATCAAAAGTACCAGGTTCCAAGTCATCGATACTGACATGGCTTATAACGTAATCGTGGGAAGTCCATGGATCCACAACATGAAAGCAATACCCTCCACCTTGCATCAGGTAATTAAATTCCCCTCTGAATGGACGATTCAGCAAATTAGAGGCGATCAGCAAACCGCAAGAAATATAAACTCCGTGGTAGACCACAACAAAAAAATAGAGGTGGAAGAATCACAAGATAAGGGAATCTCCCGAGCGGGTAACACCGCCCAAACAGGCATGGAAGAAATTACTACCCAAATAGGTACGGAAGGTATTATTGCTGAAACAGGTACGAAAGAAAATACTTACGAGAAGGTGAATCAAGTAGCCACAGAAGGTGCATTAGACCATACGGGTGCAGATTCCAGACCGGGCGTCATTCATGAACGGGAGGAAGATGAGCACATCAAAACAACTACAGAAGAGCTCGAAGCTGTTCCATTGTCTGAAAAAAAGCCTGAACAGAAAGTGTATATAGGCACGAGGCTGGGCCCCGGTTGAAGAGGTAAGTTAATTGATTATTTAAATGCTAACGCAGACTGCTTTGCGTGGTCCCACTCCGATATGACAGGCATCCCACTAGAAGTGATGACTCATAAACTAAATGAAGATCCATCCTTCATACCTGTTAAGCAGAAGAAAAGAAAGCAAGGACCATTCAAGAACCAAGTGATTGACGAAGAGGTACAGAAACTCTTGAAGATTGGTTCGATACGAGAGGTAACGTACCCTAACTGGCTAGCTAACACCGTGGTAGTGCCTAAAAAGAATGGCAAATGGAGAGTATGCGTAGATTATACTAACTTAAATAAAGCATGCCCCAAAGATTCATTCCCATTACCACATATAAATAAAATGATTGATGCCAATACAGGTCATGAATTATTAAACTTTTTAGATGCATATTCTGGTTATAATCAGATTAAAATGGATCCTTCAGATGAGGAAAAAACTTCCTTTATTACAAATAGGGGGACTTACTGTTATAAAGTTATGCCTTTTGGCTTGAAAAATGTTGGATCCACGTATCTAAGGTTAGTGAATAAAATGTTCCAAGAACATCTTGGAAAGACGATGGAAGTTTATATTGATGATATGTTGGTAAAATCAACACAAGCGGAAGATCATTCTAGCATCCCTCTACTACTTTTGATATTTTACGTAGGTATAATATGAAGCTAAATCCAGAAAAATGCGCTTCTGGAGTGCAATCAGGTAAATTTTTGGGTTTCCTTGTATCGAACATAGGAATATAGGTAAACCCCGCTCAAATTAAAGCTATAGAAGAAATACCTGATATTTTAACAAATAAAAAAGAAGTTCAAAGACTAACAGGGAGAATAGCAGCTTTGGGAAGATTTATTTCTAAGTCTTCCGAAAAAAGTTTTAAATTCTTCTCAGTTCTCAAAAAGCAGAATCAGTTCGAATGGACTGAAGAATGTCAGCAAGCCCTCAAGAATCTGAAGATTTATCTATCGAAACCACCGCTGCTTTCAAAGCCAAAAGAAGGGGAAAGATTGTACATCTACCTGGCTGTTTCAAAAATTGTTGTAAGTGCAGTACTGGTAAGAGAAGAAAAAGATAAGCAATCACCTATCTACTATGTAAGTAAAACTTTACTAGATGCTGAAACTAGATATCCACATCTGAAAAAATTAGCCTTAGCTTTAATAATGGCATCTACAAAATTACGACCATATTTTCAATGTCACCCAATCACCGTTCTGATTTCATATCCTTTAAGAAATATACTGCATAAACAAGAATTTTCAGGAAGATTATCCAAGTGGGCCATAGAATTAAGTGAGCATGAAATAATCTATCAGCGTATGACTGCAATTAAGTCTGAAATACTAGTTGATTTTGTTGCTGACTTTAGTAATAGCATTATCCCTAAAGTAGAAAAAGAGTTACAACTTTTTAACGGTGTTAATCCGGGCCTATGGACCCTATTCACCGATAGCTCCTCAAATATAAAAGGTGTCGGCTTAGGCATAGTCTTAATATCACCCACGGGTAAAAAGACACGGCAAGGTATCAAGTGTTATCCTATAAATAACAATCAAGTAGAGTACGAAGCTGTTATTGCAGGGCTTGAACTCGCACGGGAGCTCTCAATCGAGCAAAAAATCGTGATCAACAGCGACTCCCAACTGGTAGTAAATTAGATGCAGGGGACTTACATCGCTCGAGAGACTCGAATGCAACAGTATCTTGAAAAAGCACGAGAGCTCGTGAGACAATTCAAAACATGGGAGGTAATGAAAATTCCTAGAGAGGAAAATACAGAAGCAGATGCATTAACTAACCTCGCAGCAGTCGCGAAAGTAACAAACAAAGACAATGCAATAGTCGTCCAACTATTCCACTCAATGATCGACCAGGACAGGAATGAGGTAACTTTCAACAACTTAACCTGGGACTGGAGAAACGAAATTCTTAATTTTTTGCAGAATGGCATTGTACCTGAAGATAGGAAAGCAGCTCAAGCACTTCGCTGCAAATCTGCACGGTACTGCCTTATTCGCAACTCGCTTTATCACAAGATGTTCGTAAGACCCCTAGCTAAATGCCTCGGACCTAACCAAATGGAATTTGTGATGAAAGAAGTCCACGAAAGACACTGTGGAAATCAGTCAGGGGCGAGATCCTTAGTGAAAGCCCTAATCAGAGCTGGATACTATTGGCCTAAGATGGAAGAAGAAGCCGAGAACTTCGTATCCAAATGCTACAGGTGCCAAAGGTTTTCCAATAACATGCATCGATCATCGGAATTATTTCATCCAATAGTATCCCCATGGCCTTTCATGAAATGGGGTATGGACATAGTGGGACCTCTTCCCACAAATAAAGGACAGGTACAGTTTTTGCTCATGCTAACCGACTATTTTACAAAATGGGTAGAGGCAGAAGCGTTCAAACAAGTGCGAGAAAAGGAAGTTAAAAGCTTCTTATGGCTAAACATAATATGTCTCTTTGGGATACCAAAGGAGATCGTGTGCGATAATGTCCCACAATTCATAGGTTCACAAATCACAAAGTTCTTCGAAAGCTGGAAAATCAAACGGATCACTTCAACGCCATACCACCTCATGGCTAATGGTCAAGTTGAGTCAACGAATAAGGTCATCATCAACAATCTAAAGAAGCGGCTGGATAAAGCCAAAGGAAACTGGCCTGATGAGTTACCAGCGGTACTATGGGCATACAGAACAACTTCAAAAATAGCCACGGGAGAAACCCCGTTTGCACTTGTCTATGGCTCAGAAGCCTTAATACATGTGGATATTGGCGAGCCAAGCATAAGGTTTGCAACAGCCATGGAGGAAGCAAACGACGATGAATTGAGGACCAATATGGACATGCTCGAACCACGGAGAGAAGTAGCACTAATACGGATGGCAGCTCAAAAATAAATCATAGAGCGTTATTACAACCGTAAAGCTCATCTCAGGTACTTCAAGATTGGGGACTTCATCCTCAAAAAAGTCTTTCAATCAACGAAAGAAGCAGG
>ML426254.1:0-13674 GCA_005239525.1 Nicotiana knightiana | reverse complement strand
CTGGACCTGCTCGAACCACGGAGAGAAGCAGCACTGATACGGATGGCAGCTCAAAAACAAATCATAGAGCGTTATTACAACCGTAAAGCTCATCTCAGGTACTTCAAGATTGGGGACTTCATCCCCAAAAAAGTCTTTCAATCAATGAAAGAAGAAGGCGCAGGAAAGCTAAATCCAAACTGTGAAGGACCCTACAAAATCCGAGGCATAGCTGGGAAGGGCACCTATGAGTTGGAAGCTATGGACAGCAGAGTTCTACCAACAAGCCGGTACTCCATCCACCTAAAGAAGTATTACTTCTAAGGAAAAGAAGTACCCCCGGTCAGGTACACATTCGATTTTATTTTGAACATTTAAAAATCTTACTAACTTTTTTAGATGATAGGCATAAAGCTAGCCCATCACCAAATGATGATATTAGACCTGCAAGGACATGAGAAAATAACAAAATTCTCGGTCTAGGGTTACACTTTCTGATGGACGTTTTAAAGGGTTAAGCAGTCATCATCTAAAAAACTATATACCTTCGAGTCCAGAATGTTTTTCCTTTTCAGGAAAAGGACCACAAGGAAGGAATAATCAAATGCTCGAGATCTCATTCTTCAAAGCTCAAACACTTGGGGGACTATACAGTATGGAAGGCTAAGACGAAGCAAAGAAGACTATCAGAAAGTCAAAAGATCGAGCTTGAAGACCCATCTACCCAACAAGACAAGTGATACGAGCAGAATCGAAAGAGATCAATAGAGTCATCCAAATATAAAGCCTAATGCAAAAATGCAAAAAACCTTCGAACATGTTCAGGCCGAAAGGCAAAATAAGTGTCACGAGAAAGAAATGTACATCTTTATACTTATTCAAAACTGTTGTAACAAAAATAGTTAGGGGTAAAAGATCATCATCATTTGTACTTACTCAAAAAAAACTGTTACCAAATAAAACAGTTACGAATGAAAGATCAAAATCCATGTATTTGTTCAGAAAACTGTTGTCAAATAAAACAGTTACGGATGTAAAAGCATTTTCCTCGTACTTATTATAAAACTGTTATCAATAAAAACAGTTGCAGGTAGAAACCCCAATCTTTATAAAAACAGTTACTAGTGAAAAACAGTTGTTCCCTTGTATTAATATCAAAAAACTGTTACCTATGAAAAACAGTTACAAAATACAAGTGTATATCAAATCTGTTAAACAAAAACAGTTGCAACATGAGTTTTAGACGATAATCAAACACATATAAAATGTCGTGGAAGTTCAAACAAAAAAACTTTCCTTGGAAACATTCTTAAACATTTGTAAAATTCCTATCACTCTATTGCATTATCATGAAGTTGAGACGTCTTCTTCATGTCAATCATAAAGGTCCCTCTTTCATAAATGAAGCCTACTACAAAAAGGCTCACAAACACCGTACCTACTATGTAAAGGTACGAGTGATTACAGCATCCTCACGCAAAAATTTAGAGGTAAAAACAAAAACTTCAAAAATTAGACTTAAGAGCAAAGCAGAAACTCAAAGCAAAAAGTCTTAGTTTGAATATATTCAAAAAAAGCGGCTAAGTAAGAAATAAGTACAAAATAGTACCTAGCCGCATATAACTTATACATCGAAATGCCCCTAAATTGTCAGTTGGGGAATTTTGAAAGATCCAAGTTTACCCCCGATGGAGCTGGGGGTAATTGTTAAAGCAAAGAACTAGATTCTTTGCCCAAAGCTATTTTAAGAAGAACACGGGTTTCTGATAACCAAGGAATAAGATTATAATAATAGGCAAACTTGTAAATGGAAAGCAGTAAGATGCACAAAAAGTAAGTATATTGCAATAGTAGTTTGGATGATCCTTTTACAGGTTATATTTTACTCCCTTATATAGGGAATTTCTTAATATAAAGCCTGCCTTATTCAGTGATTGAGCATTAATGACTAATTATGACATTAATGTAACGTTACAATGAGTAATCGTAACTGTTGCGTGAATGTCGTGTAACATGTGGTTCACTAATTAAAGATCTCTGAATCCACCCTTTGTTCTGCCCAGATACATTTTGACCGTGTCTCTTCATCTTCTCAATTAGTTTGAGACTTCCGTAACTAATTAACTCGTTGGTGTGATTTACCGTGCCTCTTTGCCTCATACCTCTTCATAGAGTCTCGTCCAGCTGTCGTGTCTTCATTGCTCCACGTAGACTGATGAGTCATCAAGATTTATTACACGTGTGAAGCTCTTTTTGACCAATAAAGATAGTCCGCCCACTTACCATATATTTATTGACCAATATTTGGTAAGTGGATACTCATTTATGGCGGGAATATTTTGCCGCCGCTTTACCTCAAAAAATTGTATCCTTCTTTGAATCATATGCATCGTTTGTCACTTCTATGTAATGCTCAAACCACATGTCCTTCTCAGATTGGTTCTGCAGTTACTCGGTGCTTTTTAGGGCTTTCTGCGGCTGCGTCAGTTCCGAAGTGACACCTTTCTTCTTTTCTTTGCTTCCACGAAACACTTTCTAACTTTGTCATTTGTAAAGAACTTTTTCTTGCCTTTGTAAACATGTATTCTTCAAATCAACCTCAAAGAGTAATAGATATTGATAATTTAACGCCATCTTCTGCTCCGACTAGGGGTCGGAGGGGTGGTAGACTTAGGAGTCTAGGATCCACTCCTTCGAGAGGCTCTTCTTCTTCTCAGATAGTTTCCCCTCCTTCCGCTAGGTCTCTAGTTTCTCCGAGGGCTAGGGCTCCCGGTCTTTGTCTACAGGTAGAGATGAACGCCTTCGTGAACCTGGAGTTGATGAAATTATTCCTGCTGAGTTTGTCTTTGCTAGAGATAATCAAGTTCTCATAGACCAATCTTCTTCCCTTGAGAGTGTCGAAAAGGTATCCAACCTTATTACTAAGGTTCAGATTTCCCTTGTTCATAGGGAGTGTTTTTAGAGGTCTGATTTCCCTGTCTACATTCTGAATAGTAATCAAAGAATAACGTCTCACAAGACGGGATACTCTTTTGTTTATACGTACCCATTTACTCTAGGGTTTAGACCTCCCATTGATCCATTCATAATTGAATTCTGTCGTTTCTTCAATATCTGCTTAGAACAAGTTGGTCTGCTTGTGTGTCGAGTTGTCGCATGTCTTAGCAGTTTAGCTTCTTTAGCCTCGGTTCCTTTTACTTTCAACCATCTTATTCATCTCTACTCTCCTGCCTTGTTTTGTCAAGGGGTATTTACTCTGACTGCTAGGAGAAAAAGAGTGTTGGTAGCCCCTGGAGATGATGAGGATAGGGGTTGGTACCTCCGGTATGTTCTTGTACCCACTGTTGGTTTAGTGGGTGAAGAAAATCTTCCCTTCCCTGAGAAGTGGAATCGTGCACGTGAATATGCTTTAGCTCAAATCTATTTACTTTTCCTCGTTTTTACTTGAGATGTTTTACTAACACCGTATTTGTTTCTTCTTCTCTCAGCAACCATGGGTACTGTTGAGAATTTCTCCGGTATCCGTGATTGGGTAGAAAAATTGTTGTCTGTTGCTCCTTTAGAAGAGAGATCTTGGAAGTACTTCACTGGGAAGTACGGTTGGCATGTAAAAACCCATGGTAAGTGAAGCTTTTCTTCTTGCTTCTTTCCTTACTCGAGCCTCTTCTTTCTCTGTCGCTTAACTTTTTCCCTTTTGATAGGGTTCTCTGCTCGTGGGGTGTCTGTTTCATCTATCCCGAACCCAGGACCAAGAGATTATTATTGGTTCGTCATCCTCGAAGAGGAATATTGGTGAGTCCCGTTCCGTAGAAGAAGAAAAAGAAGAGGATGGTGCTTTGGTGCACAGGCCACGGAGAAGGCGGGTGGTTTCGGACGATGAGTCTACACCCATGACTTTGCCTTCCGTGTCTGTGGTTGAGCCCTCTACCTCTGAAGATGTTTCACATTCCCCCATTCATGAGTCTGTAGGTTACTTGTTCCATGAAGGTTTTGACCTTGCTCCTGATGATGTCCCTTTGGCTGCTGTTTTTCCTGCTTCTTTAAGAGAAGCTCTCATCTGCTCCTTTGGCTATTACGGCTTCTGATGTTGCTTTGCCTGTGGCTTCCTCAACTCTTCAATCCTCCGTGCCTGTTGCTTTGCCCGTGGATTCTCTAGTTCCTAACCCCTCTATGCCTGTTGTTGCTTCATTTCTGCCTGCTTCCATGCCTTCCGCTAGGGAAGTAGGGTCTTCTAGCAGAGAGATGCGGTAGGTGATAATAGAGGTTCCAGCTGAGGGGAATCTTTTCAAGAAAACAGGTGAGCCCGAAGTGTGGATCAAGCCTTTGATAGGTCCTACTGAGAAAACCAAGCTAGCCAGCCATAGTGCTCTTACATGGGCCAATGAAGTTGTGCATACCTCTTTGAAGGTATGATGCAGGTTATCCTCTTTCATTTTCGTATATGAAATTTATCATATCTAATTGGTTTATTTCTTGTAGATTAATTGTATAGGCATGGAGCTCATGAAGAGGATCTCAAATACGGATCAGGATACAAAAGATTTGCAGGCTGATGCTGATAATTGGAAAGCACAATATGATAGCCTAAGGATTGACATGGATGCCTTAGAAGAGGAAATGAGTACCTTGAAGTGGAAGATAAGGCTCATGGCGGCAAAACTGTCAGTAGAGAAGGCTTCTTCCAGTCAGGCTGATAAAGACAAGAGTATTATGGAGTCCTCATTTGCTGAGCAGCTATACCACGCCTCAGAGGAGATTAGAGACTTAAAAAACATGCTGGGGTAGAAGGAGGAATACCCAGGCGAGCTCGTTCCATCACTCACCCGTACTCAAGAGGATCTTCATAATGCTTTAGATAAAGTTCAAACTCTGGAGGAGTTGATTGTACTGTTAAGGGCCGCCCATGAAGCTGTTGAAGCAGAGAAGGGCGGATTGAAAGTTGAGCTTCAAGTATGGGCAAGGGATTATGAAGATCTTGAAGACGTGGCTGTTGTTGATATGACTTGGGAGTATATGAATTCTCGCCTTGACAAATTGACGGAAATGAGTCAAGAGGGTTTCGACCTTAGTGCTGAAATAGCTAAAACTAAGGAAGCCATGGAGAAGGCTCAACAAGGTCATAACCTCTCTTTACCTGATGGTGAGACTCCTGTTGCTCGTGCCTCTTCATCCCTAGTTTCTCCCGCTCCTTCTGCCAGTGAAGTTAACCCCCCTCTTGAAGAAATTTAAGAAGTTGGTTCACCCCTCTTTTTTTTTTATCTTTTTCTCAATTGATGGTTACCCCCAGTCCCATCGGGGGTAAACTTGGATCTTTCAAAAGTACCCAACTGACAACTTAGGGGCATTTCGATGTATAAACTATATGCTGCTAAGTACTAGTTTGTGTTTAGTTCTTACTTAGCCGCTTGTTTTATTTTTATTTTTTTTTAATATATGCAAATTAAGAATTTTTGCTTCGAGTTTCTGCTTTACTCTTATGTTTAATTTTCGAGGTTTTTTTTTTACCTCTGAATTTTTGCATGAGGATGTTGTAATTAATCGTACCTTTTCATAGTAGGTACGGTGTTTGTGAGCCTTTTTGTAGTAGGCTTCATTTATGAAAGAGGGCCCTTTATGATTGACATGAAGAAGACGTCTCAACTACATGATAATGGAATAGAGTGATAGGAATTTTACACATGTTTAAGAATGTTTCCAAGGAAAGTTTTTTTGTTTGAACTTCCACAAAATTCTACATGTGTTTGATTATCGTCTAAAACTCATGTTGCAACTGTTTTGGTTTAACAGATTTTATATACACTTGTATTTCGTAACTGTTTTTCATAGGTCAGTTTTTCGATATTAATACAAGGGAACAATTTTTTTTCACTAGTAACAGTTTTTATAAAGATTGGGGTTTCTACCCGCAACTGTTTTTATTGATAACAGTTTTATAATAAGTACGAGGAAAATGATTTTTCATTCGTAACTGTTTTATTTGACAACAGTATTCTGAACAAATACATGGATTTTGATCTTTCATTCATAACTGTTTTATTTGGTAACAGTTTTTTTTGTAAGTACAGATGATGATGATATTTTACCCCTAACTGTTTTTGTTACAACAGTTTTGAATAAGTATAAATATGTACATTTCTTCCTCGTAACTAATATTTTTCCTTTCAGCCTGAACATGTTCGAAGGTTTTTTTCATTTTTGCATTAGGCTTTGTATTTGGATGACTCTTTTGATCTCTTTCGATTCTACTCGTATCACTTGTCTTGTTGGGTAGATGAGTCTTCAGGCTCGAGCTTTTGACTTTCTGATAGTCTTCTTTGCTTCATCTTAGCCTTCCATACTGTATAGTCCCCAAGTGTTTGAGCTTTGAAGAATGAGATCTTGAGAACTTGATTATTCCTTCCTTGTGGTCCTTTTCCTGAAAAGGAAAAACATTCTGGACTCGAAGGTATATAGTTTTTTAGATGATGAATTCTTAACCCTTTAAAACGTCCATCAGAAAATGTAACCCTAGACCGGGAATTATGTTATTTCCTCGCGTCTTTGCAGGTATAATATCAGCATCTGGTGATGGGTTAGCTTTATGCCTATCATCTAAAAAGGTTAGTAAAATTTTTAAATGTTCAAAATAAAATCGAACGTGTGATACCTGACTGGGGGTACTTTTTTTCCTTAGAAGTAATACTTCTTTAGGTGGATGGCGTTCCAGCTTGTTGGTAGAACTCTGCCGTCCATAGCTTCCAACTCATAGGCGCCCTTCCTAGTTATGCCTCGAATTTTGTAGGGTCTTTCCCAGTTTGTATTTATATTTCCTGCGCTTGCTTCTTTCGTTGATTGAAAGACTTTTGTGAGGACGAAGTCCCCAATCTTGAAGTACCTGAGATGAGCTTTACGGTTGTAATAACGCTCTATGATTTGTTTTTGAGCTGCCATCCGTATCAGTGCTGCTTCTCTCCGTGGTTCGAGCAGGTCCAGATTGGTCCTCAATTCATCATTGTTTGCTTCCTCCATGGCTGTTGCAAACCTTATGCTTGGTTCGCCAATCTCCACAGGTATTAAGGCTTTTGAGCCATAGACAAATGCGAATGGGGTTTCTCCCATGGCTATTTTTGAAGTTGTTCTTTATGGCCATAGTACCGCTGGTAACTCATCAGGCCAGTTTCCTTTGGCTTTATCCAGCCGCTTCTTTAGATTGTTGATGATGACCTTATTCTTTGAGCTTGACCATACCATGGGGTGGTATGTCATTGAAGTGATCCGCTTGATTTGCCAGCTTTCGAAGAATTCTGTGATTTGCGAGCTTATGAATTGTTGGCCATTATCGCACACGATCTCCTTTGGTATCCCAAAGTGGCATATTATGTTTCGCCATAAGAAGCTTTTAACTTCCTTTTCTCGCACTTGTTTAAATGCTTCTGCCTCTACCCATTTTGTAAAATAGTCGATTAGCATGAGCAAAAACCATACATATCCTTTAGCTGTGGGAAGAGGTCCCACTATGTCCATACCCCATTTCATGAAAGGCCATGGGGATACTATTGGATGAAATAATTCCGCTGGTAAATACATGTTATCGGCAAACCTTTGGCACCTGTCGCATTTGGATACGAAGTTCTCGGCTTCTTCTTCCATCTTAGGCCAATAGTATCCAGCTCTGATTAGGGTTTTCATTAAGGATCTCGCCCCTGAGTGATTTTCACAGTGTCCTTCGTGGACTTCTTTCATCACAAATTTTGTTTGGTTAGGTCTGAGGCATTTAGCTAGGGGTACTCCGAACATCTTGCGATAAAGCGAGTTGCGATTAAGGAAGTACCGTGCAGCTTTGCGGCGAAGTGCTTGAGCTACTTTCCTGTCTTCATGTACGGTGCCATTCTGCAAAAAAATTAAGAATTTCGTTTCTCTAATCCCAGGTTAAGTTGTTGAAACTTACCTCATTCCTGTCCAGGTCAATCGTTGAGTGGAATAGATGGACGACAATTGCATTGCCTTTGTTTGTTGCTTCAGGTGACTGCTGCGATGTTAGCTAATGCATCTGCTTCTGCATTTTTCTCTCTAGGTATTTGCATTACCTTCCATGTTTTGAATTGTCTCGCGAGCTCTCGTGTTTTTTCAAGATACTGTTGCATTCGAGTCTCTCGAGTGATGTATGTCCCCTGTATCTGATTTACTACCAGTTGGGAGTCGTCGTTGATCAAGATTTTCTCGATTGAGAGTTCCCGTGCGAGTTCAAGCCCTGCAATAACAACTTTGTACTCTGCTTCATTGTTAGTTATATGATAACACTTGATAGTTTGTCGTGTCTTTTCACTCGTGGGTGATATTAAGACTATGCCTAAGTCGGCACCTTTTATATTTGAGGAGCCATAGGTGAATAGGGTCCATAGGCCCGAATTAGCACCGTTAAAAAGTTGTAACTCTTTTTCTACTTCAGGGATAATGTTATTACTAAAGTTAGCAACAGAATCAGCAAGTATTTGAGACTTAATTGCAGTCCTAGGTCGATAGATTATTTCATGCTCACTTAATTATATGGCCCACTTGGCTAATCTTCCTGACGATTCTTGTTTATGCAATATGTTTCTTAATGGATATGAGGTCACAACTGTGATTGGATGACATATGGCCTTAACTTTCTGGATGCAATGATTAGAGCTAAGGCTAATTTTTCTAGATGTGGATATCTAGTTTCAACATCTAGTAATATCTTGCTTACATAATAAATAGGAGATTGTTTACCTTTATTCTCCCTTACCAACACTGCACTTACAGCAATTTCCAAGACGGCAAGGTAGACGTACAGCCCCTCCCCCTCCTTTGGCTTTGACAGCAACAGAGGTTTTGATAGATAAGACTTTAGGTTTTTGAGAGCCTGTTTGAATTCTTCAGTCCATTTGAATCAATTTTTCTTTTTGAGCCTGTTTGATTTTGCTTTATAAGTACATCAGGTATTTCTTCTATAACATTAATTTGATCAGGATTTACCTCTATCCCCCTGTTTGATACAAGGAAACCTAAGAATTTACCTGATTCTACGCCAAAAGCGCATTTTTCTGGATTCAGCTTCATATTGTACCTGCGTAAAATGTCAAAGGTAATAGAGAGGTGCCGGAAATGGTCTTCCGCCCGTGTTGATTTTACCAGCATGTCATCGATGTAAACTTCCATCATTTTTCCCAGATGTTCCTGGTGACTAGCCTTTGATAGGTGGCTCCAGCGTTTTTCAAGCCAAAAATCATGACTTTATAACAATAAGTCCCCCTGTTTGTAATAAAGGAGGTCTTTTCCTCGTCTGAGGGATCCATTTTAATATGATTATAACCAGAATACACGTCTAGAAAGCTTAACAATTCATGACCTGCGGTGGCATCAATCATTTGATCTATATGTGGTAATGGGAGTGAATCTTTAGGGCATGTTTTATTTAAGTCAGTATAATCTACGCATACTCTCAATTTGCCATTCTTTTTAGGTACTACCACAGTGTTAGCTAGCCAGTTAGGGTACGTTACCTTTCGTATCGAACCAATATTCAAGAGTTTCTGTACCTCTTCGTCTATCACTTGGTTCTTGAATGGTCCTTGCTTTCTTTTCTTCTCTTCGACCGGGGTTCAGCCTCGTGCCTATATACTTTCTGTTCAGGCTTTTGTAAAGAAAATGGAACAGCTTCGAGCTCTTCCGTAGTTGTTTTGATGTGCTCGTCTTCCTCCGATTCATGAATGACGTCCGGTCTGGAATCTACATCTGTGCGGTCCAATGCACCTTCCGTGGTAACTTGATTCACCTTCTCGTAAGTATTTTCTTTCGTGCTTGTTTCAGCAATAATACCTTCCGTACCTATTTGGGTAGTAATTTCTTCCATGCCTGTATGGGCGGTGTTACCTGCTTGGGAGATTCCCTTATCTTTTGATTCTTCCATCTCTACTTTTTTGTTGTAGTGTACCACGAAATTTATATTTCTTGCAGTTTGTTGATCCCCCCAAATTTGTTGAATCCCCCATTCAGAGGGGAATTTAATTACCTGATGCAAAGTGGAGGGTATTGCTTTCATGTCGTGGATCCATGGCCTTCTCACGATTATGTTATAAGCCATGTGTGTATCGATGACTTGGTACCTGGTACTTTTGATCACCCATCAGCATAAGTGCTAAGCTCGATTTCTCCTTTTGTTATAACCGTAGAGTTATCAAACCCTGATATGGCTCGTGCCCATGGGATTACTTGATTCCCCAATAGCATTTCTTCCACGACTCTTAGTAAAATGATATTGATTGAACTACCTGGATCAATCAACACTCTTTTTACGTTAGTGTCATGAATAAGTAAAGATATTACCATAGCATCATTGTGAGGAAGCATTAATCCGCTGATATCTGCATCATCGAAGGTTATATCGTCCCCTTCCAGATTTTCATGAACCCATTTTCCATGTGTAATTGTGAACTTTGTGGTCGTTTTGCAGACCACTCCATTTACTTCTTCTCCTCCATGTATCATGTTGATGCTTCGCTTTGGAGAAGGAGGCTTTGGGGGCTCCTGTCTGTTCTTCATATATGCCTGTTTAACTTTATCACTAAACAATTCTGTTAAATAGCCCTGTTTTAATAAATTTTCTACTTCACCTTGTAAAAATCTGCAATCCGCAGTCTTGTGCCCATGATCGTTATGGAATTCACACCAGTGATCTGGGTTCCTTCTATTTGGATTTGATCGCATATCTTTGGGCAACTTAACCTCTTCTCCCATCTTCCTCAATATTGAGACAAGCTCAGTAGTACTTACATTAAAGGTATGATCCCCAATTCGGGTATTACCTCTAGGTCGTTCATCTCGATCTTTTCTAGATGTAGATGAGGATGAGACTACGTCTCTTCTTGGTGGTCTATAGTCTGGCCTAGTGTTTTTTAACCTGGGACGAACATCACATTCCGAGGGTCCTAAGTAAGGATCGTACCTGTTTTTACCTGATCTTCAATCTGATTCAGGACGTATGGATCTGGAATGATCTTCATCTCTTGAACGAGCAATGATATCTTCTTCTATTATGAGTTTAATACTATACCTGCTATATACATCGTTCCATGTTGAAGCGGGGAATTCTCTTAGACTTTCCTTAAGTTATCTCATGGATTCTGAGCTTTTATCGTTTAGGTTGCTTGCAAATGCCATGGCTGCCCAATTATCAGGCACCCTGGGTAATTGCATTATTTCTCGTTGAAACCTGTCTACAAACTCACGGAGTAGTTCTGTGTCTCCTTATTTTATTTTGAATATGTCTTCCATTCTTTTCACAACTTTTTGTGCACCAGAGTGTGCTTTTATAAATGAATCTGCAAGCTCAGCAAAAGAGTCAATAGAATTTTCAGGGAGAAGAGAATACCAGGTAAGGGATCCTTTGGTAAGTGTTTCCCCAAATTTTTTGACAAGGATTGATTCAATCTCTTGTTTTGTTAAGTCGTTTCCTTTTACTCCAGTTGTGAAAGTAGTCACATGATCATGTGGGTCAGTTGTTCCATCATATTTGGGAACGTCAGGCATTTTAAAATTCTTGGGTATAGGCAAGGGTGCCGCACTTGGCTTCCAAGGTTGTTGAGAATACATATCAACATCAATGCCTTTGATAATAGGCGGTACTCCAGGAATTTGTTCGATAATATCGTTCTAATCCTTCATCTAATTCTTCATGGTTAGCAGTGAATTTTGTAGTTCAGAGTTATTAGTCATACATGGTCTTGCTTCGAGAGATTCATTAGACGTATCTCCTCTTCCTGAGTTCGCCAACCCAGATTGAGGATTTTCCATGGTGATGATATTATTGGGGGTGGTGTCGTTGGTGCAGGTAACATTGCCAGTAATCCCCTCGCAAATTCTTGCAAAGCTTGGCTCACATACTCTGCAATCATTTGCTTTACTCGATCTTGTTCCAACGTTTGATCATTATTATCATTGTTGTTATTGGATCTTTCTGGGGATTGTTCCCTTGAACCACATGGGGTTCCTGAAGGCGATAGAAATGGGGTTCCATTCCTTTGCTGGTTGTTGTCGTTGGAGTTCGACATAGTTCAGAGGATATCGCTTGAATAGCAAAAAAAGATTATCAGATTCCCGGTAACGGAACCAATTTNTGAAGGTGATGGAACTGGGGTTCCATTCCTTTGCTGGTTGTTGTCGTTGGAGTTCGACATAGTTCAGAGGATATCGCTTGAATAGCAAAAAAAGATTATCAGATTCCCGGTAACGGAACCAATTTTTTTAACCAAAGAACTGGATTATTTGCCCAAAGCTATTTTAAGAAGAACATGGGTTTCTGATAACCAAAGAATAAGATTATAATTGTAGGCAAACTTATAAATGGAAAGAAGTAAGATGGACAAAAAGTAAGTATATTGTAATAGTAGTTCGGATGATTCTTTTACAGGTTATATTTTACTCCCTTATATAGGGAATTTCTTAATATAACTTCTGCCTTTTTCAGTGATTGAGCATTAATGACTAATTATGACATTAATGTAACGTTACAATGAGTAATCGTAACTGTTTACGTGAATGTCGTGTAACATGTGGATCACTAATTGAAGATCTCTGAATCCGCCCTTTGTTCTGCCCAGATACATTTTGATCGTGTCTCTTCATTTTCTCAATTAGGTTCAGACTTCCGTAGCTAATTAACTCGTGGGTGTGATTTGTCGTGCCTCTTTGCCTCATACCTCTTCATAGAGTCCCGTCCATCTGTCGTGTCTTTATTTCTCCAGGTAGACTGCTGAGTCATCAAGATTTATTACTCGTGTGAAGCTCTTTTTTACCAATACAGTAACCACCAATCAAATAAAAAAAGGGGGGTGAATCGGCACTTTAATATTCTCGAGAAGGAGATTGACTTCTTCATCAGCAGGAGGAACGGGAGCAATTAGGGATGAAGAGGTACGAGCAGCAGGAGTCTCACCATCAGGTGAAGAGAGGTTACGACCTTGTTGAGCCTTCTCCATGGCTTCCTCAGTTTTAGCTATTTCAGCACTAAGGTCGAAACCCTCTTGACTTATTTCCGTCAATGTCTCAAGGCGAGAATTCATATATTCCCAGCTCACATCAACAGTATCCACCTCTTCAAGATCTTCATAATCCCTTGCCCATACTTGAGGCTCAGTTTTCAATCTGTGTTTCTCCGCTTCAGAAACTTCATGGGCGGCACTTAACGGTAATATCGACACCTACAGAGTTTGAACTTTATCTAAAGCATTACGAAGATCCTCTTGAGTACGGGTGAGTGATTGCACGAGCTCGCCTGAGTATTACTCCTTCTACCCCAGAAAGTTTTTTAAGTCTCTAATCTCCTCTGAGGTGCGGGATAGCTGCTCAGCAAATGAGACTCCAGAATACTCTTGTCTTTATCAGCCTGACTGGAAGAAGCCTTTTCTACTGCCAGTTCTACCGCCATGAGCCTCATCTGCCGCTTCAAGGTACTCATTTCCTCTTATGTGGCATCCATGTCAATCCTTAGGCTATCATATTGTGCTTTCCATTCATCAGCATCGGCCTGCAAATCTTTTATCTCCTGATCCGTATTTGAGATACTCTTCATGAGGTCCATGCCTATAAGATTAATCTACAAGAAATAAACTAATTAGATATGATAAATTTTGTCACACCTCCTTTTTTATACGCCCCAAAGGGGTATGGGAGTTCTTCCAATTAAAGTGACAT
>ML426253.1:2248-22329 GCA_005239525.1 Nicotiana knightiana | reverse complement strand
TGTTCAATGAAGTGATAAAATTCTCCTTTTAATAAACATGAGAATAGTATTTAAAACCTTTCTGGAGATTTACTTGCCAATTTCGACAGGGTTCCAAACTCTATAGGTTTATCCGAAACACAATTATCCAAGGAAGAATCAATTCTCCTTCTAGGTGATTAAGAAAAGTAAACTCTATCCTTCTCAAAGATTTAGATACTAATTGAAAGCATCACATGATATTTTACTGACAAGGTCACAAGTACANTCCGACGACTCCAATAGATGCACAACGCCCCAAAACTATCCAAATAACGACAAACCAATGAAATTATACTCTAATATTTGTTAAAAATTCAAATTATACAATTTCCATCTCCGCTCAAGGAATTGACCAAAATGCCCTTGGGCCCACGTGCCCGGATTCAGAAATTTCTCGAAGATAAATTCTACCCATAACTTTATTAACTAAAATATACAATTTGCTCTAATTTTCATGCTCAAATTCATGGTAAAATCCAAAAATACAAATTTCTAGGTTTTCCTCCAAAAATCCCAATTTGCTACTAATTTCCATGTCTAAATCCATGTAAGATCACATATTTAACTCAAAAATAGGAAGAAATTACTTACCTAGTGTTGCTTGGTGAAAATCCCTCCTTGAGCTCTCCAAAATCGTCCAAACCAAATGAAAGAAATGAAGAAATGGGCCAAAACTCGTGTTTAAAACAATCTGCCCATGCTTCATCGAGTTGTATCTTGCGGTGTGCAGGTTGTACATCCTATTATAATTTTCTTTTATTGTACACCTTCTGTTAAAACGTCCATAACTCCTTGTAGAAATATCCAAATGACAAACGGTTTGAAGATTTAGAAACTAGACCCGAAGATCTTTAATTTGATAGGTTTTAAACCATATAAATCTTTATATATTCCTAGATATGAGCTTCTAAAGTAGGCTCATGCATCAGAAAATTCTGTCAAAACTGCTCCACTAGTCATCTTCAATCGATCATAACTTTCTGATAAAATGTCCAAATCATATATGGTTTAACCTTATGGAAACTATAGTGCAAGAGCTACAACTTTTATGTTTTGCAAATTTTCAGATTCCTTAGAGATTTTGATATATACGCTTTCAAAGTTAGTTCTTTGATGCATCAGTTGCTGTCCAAAACAGATTTACAACAGAAATTTCAGCAGCTATTTTGGCCCGAAATCCATTCTGTTAGCCTTCCGAAATCCACCCGAGGTCCTCGGGAGCTTAACCAATTATACCAACATGTCCTAAAATATAATACGAACTCGCTCGAGGCCTCAAATTACATCAAACAATGTCAAAATCATGAATCACACTCCAATTCAAGTTTTATGAACTTTGAAATTTCAAACTTCTACATCCGTTGCCGAAACCTATCAAATCACGTCTGATTGACCCCAAATTTTGCACACAAGTCATATTTGATGGGTCCGATCACGTCTATTTGCTTAAGCTTCTGGAATAAACTAGAGTATGATTAAGCCAATGGAGTGAATTGTTCCGCCGGCCTCTGCTCTCGACCATAATCCTGCCTAGGACGAGCATTGTAGGGTGCCCAAAAATTTTGCTGCTGAGGTCGGGGGATCCTTGGAGCCGGTGCCTGTACTTGCTGATTGGGAGGGAGAGCATATGATTGAGCATTGAACACTGGATACGGTGGTGGGCCCACAGAGTATTGAGGAATTGGTGGAGGATAATAATGTTGAGGGTATCTGGATTGCCCCTGATGAACTTGCACATAAGGGTGCGATGCCCCTCTTTGAACTTCCCTGGATCCCGAAGTCATCATGGACCCTTCATATCTCTTCTTTCTATTTTCCAAACTTCCCGACCCATTTTGGATAGCTTGAGTAGTGGCTTTGAGAGCAGCTTGACTTACAATTCTACCAGTCTTGCGGCCATTTTCGACCATTTCCCCTATTTTGATTGCTTATGCAAAAGGTCTACCCATTAAGGACATCATGTTCTGAATGTAATCAGGCTCTTGAGCCTCCAGAAAAACAACGATCAACTCATGGTTATCCATGGGTGGCTTGACTCTAGCCGTTTGCTCCCTCTACTTGATTGCATACTCCTCCCTAAAGGTTTCAGTCGACTTCTTCTTCATATTGGACAGGGAATTGCGATCTGGTGCAATATCTATGTTGTACCAGAATTGTTTGATGAAGGCCTAAACCATGTCGTCCCATATGTTCCAGTGAGAGATATCTTGGTCGATGAACCATTCTGAGGCTACCCCGCAAGACTTTCCCCAAAATAAGCCACCAACAATTCTTCTTTTCCACCTGCACCCCTCAGCTGGTTGCAGTACCTTTTCAAGTGGGCGATGGGGTCACCGTGTCCATCATTCTTCTCAAATTTTGGGGTTTTGAACCCTGATGGAAAATGGATGTGAGGGAACATGCATAGATCACTGAAAGATATACTTTTGTGACCACCTAGTCCTTGTATGTTCTTTATGTTTTGTTCAAGGATTTTTATCTTCCTGGCCATCTGGCTCAACTTTCTTGGCAGGCTTTTTCCACCGGGGACTCGTACTGAGGAGTCTGGTTGTATGGAGCCGAGACCCTGAAAGCCATATTTGGAGAGTAGTATTGGCCATCACAAGCATGAGATGGTGGCTCATTTTTTGGCCTCATCACAGGAGGTGGTGGCGGGATTGTATATACTGGCGCACCAGACACGGCAAGAGGGGTGTTTCTGAATAGCAGGTCACACATTAGAGGTTCCAGGAGTGGCATGGAAGTTGTAGTTTGTCACATACCCTAGTGGTAGAATGTGATCGCTCATTGCATGGAGCGGTGTTTGAGTAGCCAGGGGTACAGTAGAAGTTCCTTCTGAGGGACCCTGAGGCGGAGGCTGACCGGAGACCCAAGCCTGATATACATCAGACAATTGTTGTTTTAATCTTCTTACTTCCTCTGACTCTTGCTCAACTGACTGACCGTAGGGTTCGTCACTGGCCAACTCAATTTCATCATTATTAGCCATTGGTACCTTTCCTTTAGATCTGGTGAAGTAATGATGTGTTGCCAGTTTCACTACAAACCAACCACCTTAAGCTTACTATATAAGAGACAAAAAACGTGTTAGGGTTAAGCATTTTACATATATAAATCACACGTAATATGCCATGTTCCTAACATTGTCACCATTTCTAACATGCTTTTGGAAGGCTTCATGTTTCATCTCGGCTTATAGGGATGTTGCTTAATGACGCTCTCAAATTTATTTATTTATCTTTTTCTCTTTCTCATTTTCATTTTTTTTTCGCTTCTTTTCACTCACCTCATTTTGCTCCCTTATTGGAATATTTTGATCGAACCTTTTAGGGGTTGCCTACGTATCATGTCGCCGCATGAATCATATCATTACGTAGNTTTTTTTTTTTTTTTTTTTTTTTTTTTGTACAAAACAAACATTTTTTGGTTCATTTTCGAATTTTTTTTCTTAAATCTTTTTCATTGATTTTCATCATTTTTTTTATACAAGACTCAATAACAAGAATTACATAAAGATAGCCATTTAAACAAGACCAGACTGGACTCAAACAGACTTTTTAAGACAAAAGGAAAAATAACAAGACTCAAAACAACAAAAGACTCTTACATACTCAAAGACCACAAAGGAACAATTAACATGGATTGCCAGCTAAAAGATCTAAAATTCTTCAAGAGACTCCACCAGAATTATTGTAGTCATGGATCTTATTCCTGTGGCTGACCCCCAGTATCGCGGTATCCTCTCTAAATCTACAGATATGTGACGGGCGACATTCAATGATACTTCAACGAATCGTTCGGGCGTCATTCCCTGAAAACTCCTGCAGGCTCGGGAGGTATATGTGGCTACCTCAAGGATCTTTCCCTTAATGTGGTCCTGAGCCAAGTGAAACTCTTGATTTTGCTGACCACGGGTCTCAGCTAGATCCAGTGCATCACTCTCACGCTCCAAGGCCATATCTCTTTGGCGCCGAATTTCCAGTGACTCCCCCTCCAACCGATTGATCATACTTTGGTAGTGATGTCTTTCTATTTCAAACTCCGCGAACTGGCGCTCCTTGCTTGACTCAACTCCCCCTATCTGATCCCTCAAACCTTGTATTAACAGAGCAAAACCTCTGCGCTCATGATCACGGACCACCTTGAACTGGGCTTCTTTTTATTCTTGTTGTTGAGCGGTAGTGATCACTTTTTTCTTCCTAATTTGAGCTTTGAGTGCTCGCCTCTCTTGTGCCCACTTAGCCTTTTCCCGCTCGAAATCAACCTGTTGTATGTCCATGGCTGTCTCCAGAATGCCTTTATCTTCTTGTAAAATGTCAATACGGGATTGGAACTCTAGTGTTACTTCCCTTCTGGTTTCTCTAACTCTGGCCTCGATCTCCTCTTCCTAATCAACCGCATGCCGTATGGATCTTTCCGGCCTTTGCTCCGGGATAGCCTGGTTGTGAAACCACTCAAGGTATGCGAGGCTTACCTCCCCACGTTCACGATCAGCTACCATCTCCTCCAAATCAGAAAATCGACCACCAAACCAAACTTTTTGTGCATATGACTCCCTTGGAGGTTCCTCTACCCTGAATTCCCACACGAACGGACGCATGTCCTCAGTCGGGGGCCTCTTTTTCTCTCTCCCTAGCTGGCGCATGACGTGTAGGGGTGCATAGGGTTGGAAACCTCTGAAACCCATGTGTATGAAGGGTGGACGATACGTCGACATATGCATGACCCTAGTAGAAAGGAAACAATAATAGTTCCAAGTGATTCTATCAGCACTCAACGAACCGAGCAATGTCCGCCAAGCCCTCACCCCCTCTGGAAGATTACAACTTGCGGCCTTGTCTGGGTGACATCTAATGTAATCCATCCAATTATCATTGAAATTTATTACTACTGGATGATGATAAAGGTGCTCTATGAACCACATTTGCAGCAGAATGTTGTATCCCTCGAAGTAATATCACCCTCTTGGCAGCGGGTCAAAGATCAAATAATATCTCCCAAAATCATGGGAAGAATGGTGTGATCCTCACTACTTTGAAAAATGAGACTACCGCAGCTAATCGAATTCTGATGCGCCCACCACGCTCTGGAAAGACCATGATCCCCAGAAATGATGTCATGCGCGAAGACTCTCAACTTCCTCCATGCGTCGTAACTCAATTGGTTGACAAATTCTGTGCCCGAGAAGTTTTCAAACCCTTTCTCGTCCCCAAATCTGTCATAGAAATATTCCAATGAACCCAACCTTCATCCAGGCAACCCATTAGAATTCGATGGAGGCATAACTTTTTCTAAAAGTTGTTCACACTAATTTTTCTCGGAGCAGCAGGATTTTTCCCACGAAGGTCCCTCCCTAATCCGGTAAACCCACCTAATTCTTCCAATGTAGGCGTCATTTCACAATCTTTGAACCTGAAGACATTGTTCAGGGGGTCCTAGAAACCTACTAGAGCCTCGATTAAATCTCTGTTAGGTTTAATTCCCATGATGTTTGTGAGGAACTTGGGGTGCTTAAATACTTGATTCCGTTCCCATGTCGCAAAACTAGCCCACCAATTACAGAGACTACTCGGGGTCTTATCTCTTATCAAGAACATAGGAGGTGTCTCGTCCCTTACCCTTTTCTGATTGCTTCTTTGTGGAGAATTCATGGTGAACCTAAGAATAAGATAAAAAGGGGTCAGGACTTTCCTAAGCTATATGAAATTCTGATTATTCCTTTTTATTTATTTATTTTTTACTCTTTTTTCTAAAAAAGAAAAACGCCATTTAGGACTCGATCTAGTTACTATTTTTGAAATTAGCAGACACAAAAAGTAGGGAATGACTATTATTATGAAAACGGCCTTTTGATTCTTCCACAAAAGGCTTAAAGAATTTATCGGTAAAAACGGCTAAGCATGGAAACAAAAATAATACTAATAAATAAAATAGGCAAAATAAACAAAATGGATACTTTAACGAAAACGGCCCTTTGGTACTCCCGAGAGAGGTTCAAAGGCTATATCGGCATATATAACCAGACAAAAATAGCATTTTTTTAAGGAAAATTTTATGCACGTGTGGAATTTTAAGCTCTTTTTTTTTTGAAAAATGTGGGCTGAACCAGATGGTAGTTGCCTACGTATCATGTGAGAACATGAATCAGATCTTGCGTAGTTCGGGAAGATCAGGAATAAAGGAAATAAACTAACTCTTTTTTTGAGTTTTGAATTCTTTCGTTTTTAATTTTCGAAAGAAAGACTATAAAGGAGAAAGAAAATATTTTTGATTTCGATTTTCTTTTTTTTTTCATTCTTTTTTCGGTGAATTTCTAAAGAAAAAATATTTTTGGATTTTTGGACTTTTATGTTAAAATTATGAAAGAAAGACTTCTAAAGAAAATAGTTTTTGAATCTTGAATTTTCTTTTCAAATTTCAAAAGAAAAAAAAAATTCTAAGGAATAATGAAAATGTTTTTTTTTTTTTGGACTTTTAGAAGAAATTAAAAGAAAATATTTTTGAATTTTTTTTTAGGAATTGGGGACTCAAAGAGAGACCTTTCTAAAGTATGAAGTAAAACAAAATACTTTTGAATTTTTGAAAATTGGGGTCCAAAAGAAAGACTTTCATAAAGAAGGAAGTAAAGGAAAATATTTTTTTGAATTTTTGAAAATTGTGGTCTAAAAGAAAGACTTTCTATCGAAGGAAATATTTTTGGATTTATTTTTGAAAAATGTGGATTGGACCCGATAAAGGTTGCCTGCGTATCTCACATCCGGTGAGAATCAAACCCGCGTAGTTCGGTAAAACTGAGTATTTTTCTCTTTTGATTTTTACGAAAATTTATCTTTACAACTCACGCCAGACTACAAAAAAAAATCTTAGTAAAAAATAGATTATTTATACTAAACTAGGAGAATGATTTTTTTTTCCTTTTTATAATTCCGCTCAATTATTTTCTAAAGCCGGTCAACAACGCAAGCAAGCCTTCTAAATGCTGTAACAAGTAGCACATAAGTGGACGTGATGGTTTCAAAGAGGATACCTGTCTTATACGGACCCGACCCCTGTGTCGAGTTTCGCTAAGTTAAATGCACGTGATGCCAATAAAGTGAACCTACTAGGAATATCCGGCATGGGGTTTGTTCTTCTAGGTTTAAATCCTAGTGGAGAATGTATCTAGACTGGCTTACTCGAGCGGACAACTCGAGCCGAGGAGGGTCAGTATACCGGTAGCATTGCTTTCCTGCTTAACTGGTGGTGCCCCCCGCCTAAAACATTTGTGACTAAAATCCTTCACCGGGTGACAAGCACCTCGGCTATCTCAAAGAAAGTGGTCTATGTTAAGCAAATGCCCAAATTTTAATTTCAAGAAGACTCAGAGGGGATGCGTGAGAAGACAGTTTATATGTACAATTCAACAATATCAAAGCCATAAAAAGTGAACAAGTGGCACATTAGGCACAAATAAATCACAATATATACAAAATTAATGAAGCCAAATAAAAAGTCAACATGTACAAGCTCGAATTCTGAAGTCCCCAGCAGAGTCGCCAGAGCTGTCACACCCCATTTCTTACCCCCCCAAAGAAGATATGTGTGCTATGGATTGTGGGTTAAAGAGGTTTTCCAATTAAAGTGACAAATTTGAGTAGGGATTATTTTATTTACAGAGTCTCCACTTGGAATTGATTTTTCAGTGTTCTAAGTCACCATTTATATCCCTAGTCAAAAGAAGATTTGACTCTATTTTTATCGATCCGCATAAACAAAGTTTGGGTAAGGAATTCTGTTGACGGGAGAGAAGGTGTAAGGCATTCCCCGAGTCCCGTGGTTCTAACACGATCGCTTTATTGAATTAAAATCAGCTTGAATTAATTCTGAATAAACTGTGCTTTATTAGCTTTTCATGTTTTACCTATCCGCTTTTATCTCTTGATTATTACAATTATTAAACAAACTAATTTGGATAATATTACGTTGTCATAACCACGCTACGCAAGCAAATGCATGATCGAATAACAAAATTAATTAACTTATCATAATTGTGCCTTGCAAGCAAATCCGAAATCATGATAATCAATTATTTGTAGTACTTTTGATAAATTACTACATTTGAGAAAATTATTAAAAGTCAATTATCGCGCTACGCAAGTGAATCTGCGATTTTAGCAACGGATTAACTAAACTAATAGGTATGATATGAGATTATTTAACTAATCTATTGAATGTTAAACATCACGCTACGCAAGCGATTCCATGAAGTCAAAGCGCGCCTACTAATTGCCTAGCGTTTAAATTAATTAGAAGGAAATGAGTTAATTTAATTAGTAACAAAAATCTTTATTTTTCTAGTCTTATCGTTGGGAAAATTATGCAAATAAATGTTGGACCAACTCTATCTATTTTAAACAAAATGAGTTAAATTCTTGTTAAAAGATAAATGGGCCAGCTTATGAATTCTAGAGCTTTTGGGCTGCTGAAATTTATTAAAAGAAACATGCAAGCTAAAATATTTATTAACTTGCATATGATGTTCAACTTTTGTGGTCCAACTCTAATAATCAAATGGCCAACTGAAGCTAGCAAATAATCTTTTGTAACAACTTATATAAAAATATCCTTTGAATTTTAACATGCTAAATCATGGTAATAGAGAGACCCTCATATGAATCAAGAAATTTAGTCCATGTCATGCTCAATCAAGCTATTTTAGAACAAATGGCCATAACAAATTATATGTGAAAATAACCTCTTTTATTGAAAAAAAATGAAGAACCTATATTCATCATATTCATTCAACCTTAACTGAAACTCCATTTGTGAATGTCTAAACAAGACTACTGAAAATGAGACCACTTAACTTTAAAATAAAATCATAACTATAACCAAACAGTGGCCAATGAAAAGAAGAAGAAAAAAGTTTAGCTTGGCAACAAACAGAGGGACAAACATGAAACTACATGGGTTCATAATTTAATACATACTCCTTTCATACAACCACACAACTGAGGATCAAGCAGAATTATATCCTAAACTTTGGCATAAGACTAAAAATGCTTGACCCAGTTTAATTAACTAACATATTGTCATAACATTATTCAACACACAAGAGCATGTAAAAATGAAATACAATAGACAAATGAAGCTACTAATATTTCCAGGCATCATTGCTTTCTTTCCAACTTGATTTTAGGAGTTTACATGGTCTGAAGGTTACCTGGACAGAAGAAAGAAGAACAAATACAACAAAGTCATCTCTTTCCAAAATCAAAAGGTGGACAACAAAACGGCAACATCGAAGCAGCAAAAATAGCAACAAGGTAGATTTCATACCCAAGAGGATCAACCAGAAATATCCTAGCGGTACAAAGCTTGAAACTAGTAGCTATTTGCCCCAAAAATTGACTAGAATCCCTCTATTTCTTACAAGTTTTGCACTCTAACAAACGCTCACCAATCTCAGAATTTTTAGCTTTTTATTGGATATGTTTAGTTGCTGAATTTTACTCTCAAAGTTGTGTTTTTTTAGTGTGTAAAGATGTTCAGCAATTGTGTGATCCCTTCCTCACTTAAGTCTGAAAAATGACCTCTTTAAGTAGGAAAAATAAGTACTTTTGGACAGATTTTTGGTGAACCAAAATCTGTCCAAAGGACTAACTTTTGTGTGCCAAAACAGTCCATTTTTCACCAAATTCTGTCACAAAGCAGAGCAGTTGTGTTTCCAGCATGTTTAAACAATAAAATACCCAACAACCATGTACTTTAAACTCAAGTATTCAACTTTTATCTAAACATGACTGAAATTCAGCTTATACACTCAAACTCCAACCAAATACGAGCTAGCAAAGTAGAAACAAGACACAAAATGTAATCGAACTAAGTATTCAGGCAAACTAAATTAGAATGAGTTCGATTTGTGCAAACTAACATGGAACAACAACTGAATTTCCAAGCTAATGCTCAAAACTGGATTAAAATGAACGTCGCTAAACTATCATGATTAATAACAACTAAATGTACGACTATCTATATAAACAATTCAACTAATCTCTTTGGTTTTTTTCATTAAATCAACATAAAGACTTAACTGTCGACCGACTAGGTCGAATAACTGAAAATTCAAACTTAACAACTCTATACAAAATAGTCGACTGACTAGGTCGAAGAACCAAAAGTCAGAACTAACAGAACACAACAAACGACCCGACCGGCTAGGTCAAGGAACTGAAAGTTCAAATTTAACAAATTCACACAAAATAGTCAACCGGCTAGGTCGAAGAACCAAAAATCAATGAACTACTCGACCGGATAGGCCGAAGAACTGAAATTCACACATTTATAAAGCAAGATGTAATCGAAAACCAATACTACCCTAGCTCAATTGCACACAAATAAAAGCGACATGAATGGAAATTAAACCTTAAAACTTATACTAATTACGAAGCAAAAAATCAGAAAAGATAAAAAGGAAACAAGACTTATACCGATCAAGGGCCCGTGAAACTATCCATAAATCTTAGGGACGGCGCGTGCAATGACACACGATGATGAGCGACCTTCGAATAAACTTTTCTAGGAGGAAAGTGTTAGGACCACCAATTCGGGGGAGTTGACTAGTGATTTCAACACCATGTCGCCTAAAAAGGGTCGTTCCTTGGCCATATCTAAGCAAAAAGTGACTCTAAGCACTTGGTTATGGTTGGACGGCAGTAGGGCGGCAATGGAGGTGGCTGGCGGTGGTGGTGAGGTTTATTTGGGGTGAGCTTGTAGGGGAAGTGTAGATCTCTTTGAGATCTACAGATTTATATAGGTTTTATGAGGGTGGAGTGTCCGGTTCGCCGGGAAACGAAGAGGGAAGTAGAGGCAGCTATCTAGGGTTTTGATTTCGCAGAAATTAGAGGTTTTTTGAAGATTTGGGGGTCAGATTAGGAGAGAGGGTAAAGAGAGGAAGAGATTGGTGTAGGTTTTGTGGACTTTGGACGAAGTCCACTGGCGGTGGCGATTTTCGGCCAGCGGAGATGGCTGGTCTCTAAGAAGAAGGAGAGAGAAAGAAGAAAGAGATAAGGGGGGAAATGGGGGCAATTTTCAGCCTATCTAGGTCTTAAATACCAAGAAGAGAGATCAAATAAGGACCGTTGGATAAGGGCTGAGATTTGGTCTGGGCTCACTTAATGAAACGACGTAGTTTAATCATGAAACTACATCGTTTTGGACCAAGTCTTGGCAGGCCATTTATTGGACCATGCATGGCCGAATTGGGCTCAAATCTTGGGCGAATTTTGGTTTAATGTTAAATAAATACACTAGCCCAAACTCTTAAGCCCTAATTATTTTATTTAGTCCTAAAGAAAACATACAAGTTAAAGAAAAATCTTTTTTGTGTATATAATTTAAAGATACAAAACTAAAATATACAAATAAAAGGTAAAAAATATTTTTGGTATTTTTAATAAAGGAATGCAAATAAAAATGCACAAACAATTAAAAATCCTCCAAATACTAGTATTAAAAGCATGCAAAAATTTGGTATTCAATAGAAAAACATAAAAATGATAATCCAAATGCATTCTTGATCTATATAACATCAAGAAAAAAGTACATGTGACTCTTATTCAGGCCTTAGATTTATTACAGCAAAGATCATCACTTGACCATATAAACCTCAACAATCATAAAACAGTTAAGCCGGGAAGCAAATAAATGGAAAAGGAATCATGGTAAAAATATTTGGTAGTGCATAGGTACTCGCCACCTCACCTATACACTACACACAACCAATTTCACATAACAATCAGGTTGGAGATTCCTATCCCCTCAAGTCAAGATTAAACCAAACACTTACCTCAACTTCACAGGCCACTCACTGTTCAATTATAGCTTTTTCTCTTGAATTCATCTCCAAATACACTCGAATCTAAACATAATTAACTTAATATCATTAATTAATGCTAAAGGAACTAACTTTACTAAAAATTATAATTTTTCCTATGTTTTCTAAAAAAAAATTAAAACCCGACCCCCGGGCCCGCTTGATTCCAAACTCGTGGTTCGGACAAAATTACGTTTATCCATTCACCCACGAGCTCTAATATACAATTAGTTTCAAAATCTGACCTCAATTCGAGGTAAAGATTCGATTTTTAAAAAATTCCCTAAATCTACACAAACCCTCAATTTTTACCATGAAAATTCTTAGTTTTTGATTTAAAAGTGATGAAAAAATTGGGTAATTGAAATATAACCAAAAATGAGTAGAGAACACTTACCCCAATCCCTATGGTAAAAATCGCCGAAATCCGAGCTCCCCAACTCAAAATATGACCGAATGAAAAAACTCTATTTTTATATATTTTTCTGCCAGATATTGTGCCTCGTTTATCATACCAAACAATTTTGAAACTTAATTTTTATGTCTCTAATGGATTTCTTGTGAAATTCTGGTCAAGTTAGGCTTTTGAATCACTCAATTTGACCTTATAATGAATGAGATATGTAGGTTTTAATATTTGCAAATATTGCAGATTTTTAAATACGCTGTCGCAATTTCGTAATTAATCTGAAAAATCTGGCAATCTTAGTAAAATGACCATAAAATCCTCATACGATGTCCAAATTCAACGATTCTTTTTACTACGGGTCTGTAATTACGATACAGATCTAATACTTCATTCAAAACAGAAATCGGAGCTCATTTGTTCAATATGATATCATTCATGCTTGAAGAAACGACGTCCAAACATAAGAAAAACGAGTGCAACACAACCCAAACCTATCCGAAACTCACCCGAGCCATCGAGGCTCTAAACTAAACATGCACGCAAGTCTAAAATTATCATACGGACTTGCTCGTGTGATCAAATCATGAAAATAACATGTAAAAATATGAATTAAACCTCAAAACTCATCATTTTTCTCAAGAACACTTCAATTTCACTATTTCTCAACTGGACGTCCGAATCACGTCAAATAATCTTCGATTCTCACCAAACTTCACAGTTAGTATTCAAATACTATAACAAATCTATACCAGGCCCCAGAACAAAAATACGAGCCCGATACAAATGGTTTCAAACATTAATTCTTTTCTTTATTTCATTAATAATTCAGCAAAAGAATTTCTTTCAAAAATTGATTTCTAAGGCTTGGGACCTCAGAATTCATTTCCGAGCATACGCCCAAGTCCCACATTTTACTGCGGACCTCCGGGATCGTCGGAACACAGATCCAGTTTCGTTTACTAAAAATGTTGACTCAAGTCAACTAAAACCAAATTTTAATTCTAATAATTATTATTTCTTATATTTTCACATAAAAGCTTTCCGGTTTCACGCCCGGACTACACACGCAAATTGAGGTAATTAAAATTAATCTTTTTATGGCTAATAATCCTAGAACGGAGTCTTAATTCATAAAATGACGCCTTGGGTCATCACAATCTCCACCTCTAAAACAAACATTCGTCCTCGAAATCTGAAATCCATCAAGTGACTACATGTCACACTTCATACAATCATTTCGCGGTCATGCTTCCACGACCTTCCACACAAGGCAACAAGTCTACCCATCCATGATACCGACCACACTAAGGCCGCAAAACACATCAAGAACCCATGACCATGGTACAAAGCCTCTTTCACCGAATATCAATCTCAGGTGACACTGAAAATAACACCAGCTTACTCTGAAATTTCAAATCACTTTGTCTTGCTCTTTCGAGCTCATGAAATCCTTATAAACATCGGACCTCAATCTCGATTCTTACTCTCAGTTACATACTGCTTCCCGCACCTAACATACCAACATGAGGTAGCGCAAGAATTCCATCATAACTTCCGGACCACCAATAGGGTGAACACTTCATCATATATAAACTTTTTACTTGACTCAATTCAATAGTACCATGTCAACACACGAGTGAATTCCCATTATCACCCAATCATGCAAATCCTTAAGTAGTAATCTATACCACCATAACCCTTCCGGGGTTCGCCTACACCTGACCGGCTATAGCACTCAAATGCTCCCACATAAGATCCGTTGCCATTTCAACCATGGCTAATCAATCTATCTTCTTTTAATCATCTTCAACTGCCTCAGGAATAATAACAGCTTCCTTCAACCCATAGCAAACTCAACCCTCACTCATCCCGAGTGACCTTGATTCACGAGACTATGCTGCCCAAATCCCACAACCCGTCTCGTACCCTTCTGATAATCCTTCTACAATCCGGAGTTTATTTCTCTCACTCCTCCGATGCTATCCTGCATGCTGAAACACATCATAGAACATTCCACCCATCCTTCTTTTTCTCAGAAATTACTCTGTAAAAGCTCGACTCTCGATCATACTGCTGCCTGAACCCTTAACACCGCATTCTTAACTTTTGAACTCACTAGAAGAGCTATTGATAGTCACCCACTCTGACTGGCCCCGAATACAATCAACTCCAAGGATCTCCTAGCACAGGAACACCCCTTTCAAGGAAACACGTGATTGAGTCACTATCCTTACAACTTGCCCATGCCTTAAGCCTAAATCCTGAATCTTCGAAAGCCTAACCCTGGATCGAAAGCGCCAACTTTTGCACATATTCATCAAACCCCACGCACAATCACCATTTTACTCCTTTCCCTTAGCTGAAATAACTTGCCAACACGCCGACAATCCGCGACCCTATGCGAAGACAACCCTACGACCCAACTGCAGATGGTGGGACTCCTCCACTTTGCGACTGCTCGACTTCCGCTTCTTACACCTGGCCTCTTAGAAATGGAACCACCGCCTAGCCTTACTTCAGGACCGTTCTCTGTAGCTCTCAAACCAGCAGATCACCATGACTTCACGCTCTCCGAAGATCATCTTTCTCTAGCTGCCTCATTAACAACACTTATCCGGTACTGAACCACAACACCTCACGATCCCTGCCAACTGCATTCTTCAACACTTCTTCTCGATACTCTGACCCCACGCAACCGAAGAAACCATAGCACCGCCAAACCTAACACATTCCATCCGATCAATGACGACAACTACACGTCACAGGTGCGTATCCCACCTCACTTGAAGAATCCAAGTCTTACTACGTTATCAACCCCAACCGGACCATTCATAACCCAAATGCCCTTCCTCTACCGACACAAAAGCACTGAAATCTCGAAATCAAACTCTGAAAAGACCTCCCTTCAAACAATTCATCACCCTCAACATACGGGAAAGCATTCTATCATCATAACGACACTGCGCGACAACAGCCACGACTAATTACACATGGAAGCATCTCGGATTACATTTGTAGTACCATTTTCATTCCTCAGATTCCTGATCCATAGAAAGCGCTTCGCGACACGTAAGATTGAGTAGGAATGAACATAGGCATAAGCCTCAAAGGAATCAACTCGCACGATAAAGAATCAAGAAGGGAAGTACTCCTAACAAACCTATAGCCTCTCGAAGATAAGTACAGACGTCTCCGTACCGATCTGCAAGACTTTACTAGACTTGCTCATGACTCGTGAGACCTACGGGAACCTAGCGCTCCGATACCATGTTGTCACAACCCAAAATCTATGAGTCGTGATGGCGCCGGACACCACTGTCAGGCAAGCCAACCCCTTAATTAGTTGAAATAACTTTCCGATTTTTGACATTTATGAAAAATATTTCCTTTCACTTTATTACATATCAACCAAAAAAAAAACATGTTAGTTAAAAACAAGGGTTTGAATATTACACCATAACAAATATAACCCAACACAACCCAACCTACTCCAGAACCTGGTGTCACAAGTACATGAGCAATTTCTAAGAATTTATACAACCATCACAAAGCCTGTCCGGAATACAAATTGGACATGGGAATATAAACTGAAAGTAAACACAGTGCGAGGGAGACTCCGTCAGCTGCGGATCGCCTCCAGATGATGCAGCTCGCCTAAGTCTCCGAATCCTCCAATCGGCATGAAAGTATCTGTGCAATAAAAATGCACAGCAAGTGCAGCATGAGTACAAAAACAACGTGTACTCAGTAAGTCGCCCGCCTAACCTCTGAGAGGTAGTGACGAGAGGTCGCACTAGACACTCACTAGGGTCCAACAATATAATTTATGACAGAATATGGTGAAATACAGTAGACATGTAAGACAGTGAGCAACGAATACGTATCAAGTACAGAAATCCAGGTAACTACCGAGAATAAACAACAAAGTACACTTTCCTTTTTCCCAAATACATGTCAGGCCAATGTCAATAAAACCATACCAAATAGTCGGCGCACACAAGGATAAGAAAACCGGCCGGAGTCGAAGGAATATCTAATCACTGAATAGGCATAAAGCTTCCCTCGCTCGCGAATCATACCTGCGACTCGGGTGCTGACACATTTATACCAAATTACCATAAAGCTTCCCTCGATCGCGAATCATACCTGCGATTCAAGTGCTGACACACTTATACTGAATATTATAAAGCTTCCCCCGCTTGCGAATCATACATGTGACTCGGGTGCTGACACATTTATACCAAATTACCATAATGCTTCCCTCGATCGCGAATCATACCTGCGACTCGGGTGCTGACACATTTATACCAAATTACCATAAAGCTTCCCTCGATCGCGAATCATACCTGCGATTCGAGTGCTGACACACTTATAGTGAATATTATAAAGCTTCCCCCGCTCGTGAATCATACTTGCGACTCGGGTGCTGACACATTCCACACATTAAATCCGTTTTTTATCAAGAAAATAGTTTTCTCAGGAAAGTGGTAATCCTTATTATAAGAAACATGAAATATAGGTTTTGAAATCATTTGTTTTTGAAACTCATTTGTCAAGTTTAATGACATTCCACGATACAACCTAGTCCAGGTACACAAATATCCATAGAGAGATAAATTCTCTTTTTAGAAGATTAACAAGATGAACTCTAGATTTATTTAGATATTCAATTACGTCTTCGATTATATTAGTAGTTTAATATTACAGGCAGGATTACAAGTATAACACGTAAGGCATGCTAGTGGGTCCTAGACTACCCGGACATGACATAATAGTAGCTACGCACAAACTCCCGTCACCTCGTGCATATATAGCCCCCGAAGATAATAGCATGTATTGAGTTAATTCACATAGGGGGACGATTTCCCCCTCACAAAGTTAGAAAGGAGACTTACCTCGCTCTGAAATTCCAACACCGGCTTCCAAGCCCTTCCGATGACTCCCACAGACGCACAACGCTCCAAAACTACCACATAATGGCAAAGCAATGAAAATTCTTCCTAATAATGACAACAAATTCGGATTATATACTTTCCCAACCCCGCTCGGAGAAATGACCAAAATGCCCTCGGGCCTACGCGCCCGAAAATCCGAAATTCTTGAAGATACATGCTACCCATAGCTCTACTAGTTCAATCATGAAATTTACTCTACATTCCATACTCAAATTCGTGGCTAAATTCCAAATTTACATTTTCTATGTTTCTTCAAAAAATTTCCCAAAGTCCTACCAATTTCCATGCCTAATCCACGCATCTAATCGTGTATTCATCTAACAAACGGAAGGAGTTTACTTACCTTAATGCCTGACGAGAATCCCCCTTGAAATGCTCTCCAAAAATCGCCTGTGACAATGAAAAATGGGTGAGAAATGACATAAACCTGTCTTTAAAACATTCTGCCCAGGCCTCTTTCGCACATGCGATCCAATGGCCGCTCTTGCGGCTCCGCACCTGCGGAAATTCCATCGCAGGTGCGGCTTTGACTTTACCCAGGAAATTCCCGCTCCTGCGATCCCTTCTTCGCACCTGCGATTCCGCAGGTGCGGCCAATCTTCCGCACCCGCGGCCTCCTCAGCTGCAGCCCTAATCTCGCACCTGCGGCCAAAGCCTCGCAGGTGCGATTACACCAGATGACAGCAAGTTTCAGCCCTTTTTCCAACTTCAACATTGATCCGTCAACTACCCAGAATCCACCTGAGGCCCCGTACAATCATACCAACCTATCCCAAAACATAACACGGACTTGCTCGAAGCCTCAAATCACATCAAACAACATTGAAACGACGAATCGCTCTCCAATCCAAATCTTTAAGAACTTGAAATTCCAAATTTCCACATTCGATGCCGAAACTCGTCAAATCACCTCCGATTGACCCCAAAGTTTGCACACAAGTCATTTTCAACATTACGGAGCTGCTCCATCTTCCGGAATCACATTCCTACCATGATATCAAAACTCCCACTTCCGGTCGAATTCTTCAAAAACCTTCAAATTTCTATCTTTAGCCAAATGACCCCAAAATGACCTACATACATCCAAATGCACCTCCGATCGCGCTTCCAATTCCAGAATCACCATACGGAGCTATTCCCAGACTCGGAATCCCAAACGGACATCACCGTCACTGATATGCACTTCAAGCCCAAATTCATGAAATCCTTCTAAAATGCCAACTTCCACAATATACGCCGAAGCGCTCCCGGGTTATCCAAACCCTGATCCGGACATACATCCAAGTCTGAAATCATCATACGAACCTGCTAGAACCTTCAAATCCTGATTCGGAGGTCGTTTACTCAAAATTCCAATCTTAGCTGATTTCTCCAACTTAAGGCTTCTGAAATGAGAATTTTCTTTCCAAATCAATTCTAAAATTCCTGGAATTCAATTCCGACTACGCCCACGGGTCATAATACCTGAAATGAAGCTGATCACGACTTCAAACCGCTGAACGACGCGCTAGAGATCAAAACGACCGATCGGGTCGTTACATGGGATGACTTTTTCATTGCACCCGAACTGAAGGAAAAATCTTAGACCTCAACTGACAAACCTGCTGGTCTAGAATGGCTACCAGATCCTCCTCATAAGTCAAGTCTTTGTCCAACTGTACAGAGCTAAAATCTAACACGTGGGACGGGTCACCATGATATTTCCGGAGCATGGACAAGTGGAATACCAGATGAACTAAGGATAACCTAGAGGAAACGAAATTCTATAAGCTACTTCCCTCACTCTATCAAGAATCTCAAACGACCCGATATACCTAGGACTCAACTTACCCTTCTTTCCAAACCTCGTAACACCCTTCATGGGTGACACACAAAGCAATACCCTCTCCCCAACCATAAATGCCGTATCACGAACCTTATGATCGACATAACTCTTTTCCCTAGACTGATCTCTACTTCTATCTCTTCCTCTAATTGTTTCTGTCATTGGGGCTTCATCTCATGTCCAGTTGTAGACGCTTTGCATGTTGTCGAGATTTGTGAGAGGACAAGAATAAAAAAGTTCAATCATCAATGGTAGAATAAATTCGCACGATAGAGTAGAATAGAAGTGAAATTGTTCCTAACTTCATAGCCTCTGGGAGATAAGTACAGACCTCCGTACCGATCCTTCAGACTCTACCAAGTTTGTTCGTGAATTGTGAGACCTAAGCAACCTAGTGCTCTGATACTAACTTGTCACGACCCAAATTCCCAACCTTAGGGATCGTGATGGAGCCTAACACCACCCTTGCTAGGCAAGACAATGTTAGAGTTTGATTAGCTATTTTCCTTTGATTATCCATTTAAACATAACAAAATAAATTTAAAGTAAACTTAATCTAATGGTTTCCAAAGAATAACTCCGAATATAAAATAATAAATAAATAAATAAACCAAGCCACGAACTAATTATATAAATAAATAAGACTACCCCAGGGTTTGGTGTCACAATTCACGAACTACCAAAGAATACTACAAATAATGGGCTGAAAGAAATAGTATACTGTTTTAGGAAAATTATAAAACAGTCTCTACGAACTAAGAGAAGACTCTGGGGATCTGCGAATGCCGGCAGATATACCTCGTGTCTCTGGATAATGGATGGCTGCTACTAAAAATATCTACTAATGGCCGGTACTTGGATCTGCACAAAAGTGTGCAGAGTGTAGTATCAGTACAACCAACCCCATGTACTGAGTAAGTGCCGAGCCTTACTTTCATAAAGTAGTGACGAGGCTAAGGCGGGGCAATCATATCTTAACATGTGACAATATATATATATATATATATATATATATAT